>JAGGAV010008229.1:0-12756 GCA_017657295.1 Termitomyces sp. DKA64 | reverse complement strand
GGTGATGGAACTCCTTGCAGCAAGTTGCCTTTGATGCCCTCAAGCAAGCAGTGACCTCTAAGCCCATCCTCCTATTCTCTGATGATGACTCTCATCCATGTTGAAGCTGATATCTCTGATTTTGCCACAGGGGCAGGATCCCCACTGCTCAGTGTGGTGCATCAGTGGGCAGCAGAGGCATGAGAATGACTGTACAGATGACTGGAGCTAACCCTAACCCTTGGGAGATGCTCAAAGAGGAAATATGGAAAGTTCTGGAGATTTCCTGAAAAGATATTTGGAGATCTCTGGGGATCTGGAGGGAGCCCCAGGAGTGCAGGACAAAGCTTGGGGAAGGAGGTTGGGTTGAGGAGAGTCATCATAGGTTGGACATAGGTCAGAATAGGGAGTCTGGACATGGAAGTCTCCTGACATGCCCTGATCAACAACATCCACATCAGCCTGAACCCCTGCCAATTTGAGGACTCCTTGGACTCCACCTGCTCCTTCTATATGCAATAAGAAGAACCCTTTGGAGCCTAAATGGAAGCCCTGGCTCCCATTCCCTGCTGGCAGCAGGAGCTCAACACTGCATCTGACACAACCCCACTAGAGGACTCTTCAACCAACCTGTCACTCACACCCTGGCTCTCTTTGCTTGCCCCAGGGTCAACTCTGTCCCCAGCACCCTGTGCATCTGAGACCAGCTCACTGAGCCTGAGCGCTACATCCAGAAGGCACCCCAACCCCTCCCTGTTAATGATGACCTTGCTTCTACTCACACTCTCTCCTACATCAACAAGCCAAAGATCCCTAGTGGGGAACTCACTACTTGAGAAGGAGGTCCAGAGCTCCTCAGGGACTGACCCCCTCATGTCAACCTCTGCCCCCTCCAGGGATATGCCCTGCTCCTCTGCAACAATGCCCCAGCCCCCCTCCAACAGCCTCTTGGCCCCAGAATAGCTACACAGTTATCCCCATGCCTCTGCTGCCCCCTAATGTGCCACACCAAGCAGCAAGGATCCTTAGACTTGTTTTCTTTGGATTCCCCTCTGCTAGGTGATTAGTCTACTATTTGTATTGTTGATTACTGTTTCTAATATACTTCAGATCCCCCTCTGCTAGCTGTGTAATTTAGCCATTGCTCCCAGAGGTCACCCTTACAAAAAGGGAGTGATGTCAGAGGACTTCTATTTCAGACCTCTGTGCCTGACCTAAGCCAACTCTCCTCAATGCATTCTAAACTCCCCAAGGCTTGTTCAATGACTCCAGGGCATTCTCCAAATTCCCAGAGATCTTTAGAAGTTGTTTTCCCTTTTGGAAAACTCCCAGAACTTACCATAATTCCTCATTGAGCACTTTCAGTTAACTCTGGACACCTATACAGCCATTCCCATGCCTCTGCCATCTGCTGATGTGCTGCACCAAGCAGCAGGGATCCTTAGACTTGTTCTCTTTGGATTTCCCTCTGCTAGGTAATTAGTTACTATTTGTATCATTAGTTACTATTCTAATATACTTCAGATTCCCCTCTGCTAGCTGCATGATTTAGCCATCACTTCTGGAGATTGCCCTTACAATCAAGGCCATGGGAGAAAATAGCCATCAAGTTGTTCTGGGGGAACTGGAGCTGCAGCAAGGACTGAGTAGGCATAGTAGGGTCTTAGAGAGGAAAAGGCTGAGTGGACTGGGGTGGTGGGTGCCCATGGGGCTAGAGGGATGTCAGGCTGCATGCAAGGGTAGGTCCCTTCAACATGGTACAACAAGGGGCAATGCCAGTCCATGGAAGGTCCCTGATTAACAGATGGGTTGTAGGGGGCCAGTTTCTGATCTGGGACCCAGTACTGTGGGATAGGTGTGACATAGTGGTCAGGCATTGGTGGATAGAACAGAGAGTAGTATGGGTTGGGTACCAGCCTACTGTAATAATCTGTTAGGTAGCCAGCAGGTGGATATGCAGGATTGTAGGCAGACATTGTAATAGGGGTAAGGTGGAGTCTTAATATTATGTCAGGTTCCACTGATCATGGGGGCTCAGCTGTACTGGGTGAGTCCTTGCTAGGCAGACACAACATTTACACATATAATTCCATCTTCTGATGAGCTCTGGATGAGTGAACTGTGAGTATGAGGCAAGGAAATAAGGCCTGGGCAGGTCCAGGGTACTCTGATAGGCTATACAGAGGTATGGAAGTAGCAGATGAGGATTAGCAAGTATGGTACAGAGATTCAGAGTTGACATATCCAGAGCTGGAAATAACTCAGGGCTAGATCCAAGTTGAGGGCATGGGGATGTTTTGGAGATACAGAATTGAATATAGGAGTGGAAAGTAAGAGGGATAGAGTTGAACATAACCAGGAGGGTCAAGATGAGATGAGAGACTTAAGAGAAGATGAAACAAGACAAGACTTAGAGTAGAGAGATGGGAGATAGAGATGAGACAAGAAAGGAAACTGATAAGATTGAGACTGATAAGATGGAAATAGATAAATTGGGGATGGAACAACAAGACAAAGGAAACATAAACATAGATAATATCAAGACTCTAGCTATTACTATTCTATGGTTTAAGTACTAGTGGGGGGACTCCTCTGGGACTGTGGGTCTATGGCCAGACTGCATAGGTTGGGTCTCAAGTGCAGTTGTTTGGGGCATCCCAAGACTGGTTGGCCAGGTATTGGTAGCATCTGATGCATATCCATGATGTGCACTAGGGAGGACAGAGAGATGTTTGAATTATTCAAATACTCAGGGAAGATCAGGGAGGTAATGGAGCCTACCAGAGGAAGTGTTGTGTCAGGGGACTTCCTTTTCCAACCTCCACCCCTGACCAACACCAACTTACTGCAACTGATTCCACTCCCCCAAGGCCTGTTTGATGTTTCTGGGGTGTTCTACAGATCCCCAGAGACTCCCAGAACTTGCCATGATCCCTCAGCAAGCACTTTCAGTCAACTCTGGTCATCTACACAGTCATTCCCATGCTTCCATCACCCAGGACATGGACATTGTGCCCTTTTGGGCTAGTTGGTTGAGCACTTGGACTGGCAAGTGTTCCTCTTACATGTTGGAGATCTCTGGAGAAGCATTGGGGTTTGCCAGAGCAGGCATCAAGGGGGCGGGAGGGTTGTAGGGGTTCCTAGGGAGAGGGGGCATATTCTGGGGCTTGCTGGGCTCAGTCAGGGAAGGTCCAAAAGTGAGGTGAGGGTCCAAGGTCAGGTTATGACAGTCATTTTCCAATTGCATCACAATTGCATGTCTTCTAACTCTCAAAAGTATTCTCCAACTCTTCATTCCACTCTGTGCAGCAAGCATCAGCAGCAGACATACTCTGATTCCCAGTGCAAGACACTTCAAAATTCTCTCACTCATCATCAATTACTCCCCTGCAGCTGAGTGTACTTCTCAGGCAGCACACCATTGAATTTGTCACACAGCAATTTTTGCTGAGTAAAGTAATTGGTAACAATAGTCTTGTCAAAATTGGCAGCTCTTCTAGGGTCAAGACCAACAGCACAGCCTAATTTGAGTGACCAGATTTCATACTAAGAAGTGTTGTTGCCAGTTCTTCCTTGGAGTCTTGCCACATGAAGCCTTTATATGCTTTCATAGATTATTCAGGTGATGTGCATGGGCTGAGAGTGGTGAATGAGTGCACCAATCAATCAGGACTTCATCTCTTCAGTAGGGTTGAGGATCTAATTCTTCTGGTTAGCTTTCACTTTGGACTGATGCTGACCTTGGATATGATCTTGCAATTTGGTTCACACAACCTGTGTAGCATTCAGTCAGAAACATCTGTGCACAGAATAGTGAACAACATATCCCTGTGCTAGTTGCAGCTTCTGAAATTGATGCATATTGCCTGTTTTTGAGGTCTGAAATGAGACTTTGAATGGCTTCCTCATATTGATGAGGATCCACAATTGGGTAGCAGTGCATGACATGAGTCTTCTTCCTTGCCATCCTGCCTGACAGCAACTGCTGGGAGTGGAAACTCTTGCAAATTTTGGCAATCACTGGTTTTATTTCAGCTTGACCATAGGAGATCAACATTCAACAAGAGACATGCATGTGTTCTTGGCACATTGTAATCTGCAATCAAAATATGTTGATAGCTTGCTGCAGCATCATATGGAAGACATGGTAAGAGAGTGACAAACCACCAAGACCTTGTCAAGAAGGAACCCAACAAATTTCAGGTATTTATTCTTCATTCAACTTCTAGGCTGGTTTATTATATAGGGTAAGAGTATCATACAACAAAACATAGAAAAACCAAAGTCATTTTGGAGACATCACAGGGTGCTGACTTGGGGGCCCTGCTGACTGCACAGGAGCACTGTTCAGATAGTTATAGCATTGATCAATAAGATTGTCTTAATCTTACCATGTGATGGTCTCAGGCAATCTTACCATGTACGTCTCAGGCAATCTTTAAATTTTCCTTTAATTGGCCGTGTGGCGAAATGGCATGGCGTCTGACTACGAAGCCCTTTGGATTAAAATCAGGAGATTGCAGGTTCGATCCCTGTCTCGGTCATCCACTACGTTTTGTATTCGTAAATAGCAGCGATAATTTTTTACTTCGCAAAACGCATATCACAGTACTACGCATTCTACTCAATCAGAAGATGTTGTGAAGATTCACAATATGATTGCCGTTGTCCATGAAACACTTGAATGGCCGCATCATCCTATTTCCATTCCGCCAACTATTACAGATATATCAATAGGGAATGGCGAGATGCCAGAAGCGTTGGTGATTAGAGGTACAGCCGCACGTCCCCGCTCCGATGAAGTATGGGTGAGCATCATATATACAGCTTGTGATAGCGTGTCTGCGAGTTGTGCATTAAAAGCTTGTCGGTCTAAAACAATGTAGTCAGACGTTGCATTCTGAAGTAAAACTGAAGAGATGCTCGCCTCCTATGGGTTGTCGTAGTTCAGCGTTGATGATCCTAGGCGTAAATTGAGAAGGGCATGTCTGGACTTCCTTGTGAAGAACACGCTACACACCACTGTTCCCAAGGGACATCCTCTTCCCCCACGTATACTTGAAACCATGATTTTTTCGGACGCTTCTCGGAAAATGTGATTTTTATCTGCGAAGTATGAGTGCGACACAAAGTTGAGGTAGGTAATAACAGTACCTGGCCACGTCTGCTTGCACTCCCTTCAATTCCTCTCCAGAACGTATCGACCCTGTCGTTAATAAGCTGTTCCATTTCTACATCCGAGACGCCGGGCTTGGATTCTATCAACCCATGTGTCTTTGGCAGATCAGATGGGAGTGCACCATAGTAACGTCCAGAACCTCGAAAGTTTGCGGCTTGACTGTCCCAAATAGTCGATGGAATAGGACAGAGTGCAGCATGCCTCTTAAGACATCCTTCGTTGTGAGCCGGTCCAAAACCTAAGATACGCATCACCACAGTGAGTAAGACTCTTGCTTCATTCCAAGTTTATGCACCAAATCAATCGTCATTGTAGGAAAAGAGCCATTGCCCGTAGCCATTGAACGGGCCTCCGAGAAGGGCCGAGGAGGGTATACTCGTGGAGAACTGCCGTGTGAAATAATTGATGGATTGATGTTTCACTTTGTGACTGATCCGATTGTGGGACAATTTGTGATGCCTTTCTTCACTGCTGTACAACAAGTTCATCGAAAAAAATTAGAAGATCCTACAAGCCGGGATATCAAGACACCAGAAGTAAGGCCATGCACATTCGGTACGTACGGAAGCTAGATTTAGACTACGAGTATTGTTGGCAATGTCGATAGGCCATACGTCATTTTCTTGGCTATAAGGGACGATTGGGTGACTCAATATTGATAGTACATGCTTCTCCGGTCCAGATACGTTCGAGGGACTGATCTTTTACCAAATTCGTATCTCGCATGACCGACGACCGTTGGAGGACTTACAAACATATAATCTCACCACCACATGATCCCTTCACCAAACGAGTGAGGAGTTGGTTTCCTTAGGCACATGTTGATCCTAGAACCAAGTTTTCCTTAGGATAGATTTGATACGGTGACGTTTCGTGCTGCTCGCTTCAGGAGAAATTCTACAATCTAAACGACTTATTTAATTGTTATAATGCGTTATGTGTTCTCCGCCCAAGACACGACACAGGTGCCTCACAATCATTCAGGTTTGCTTGAGCGTCAAAAAGGTTCGAATCTCTACTTGATCTCCATTTAGCCAAGATTCATACAACTCCTAAACACGGCACCCCCTCTCGATCCCGGGTGGAATACTTGATTGAAGTTCTTTGTGTTCTCGATCTTCGAGCAGTTTTCGACGCAGAAGGCAGCTCAAGCAGACATGATGATTGTATCTCACCTTTAAATCAGTGATGGCTGTCCTTTCTTGAAAGTTACATTCAGGCCAAGATTATTAGTCACATGCCATCGATTTGTCAATATGCTGGATGCTGGAAGGAGAAAAACACTCTTAGAGCAGATCGAGCAGGCCAGAACCGGTATCGGAGGAATTTTACCACCACTTTCCAGCGGTCATTTAAAACCACATCCAGAAGACACCCAGTCAACCAAGTAACTAAAGACTGGATGTGAATTGTGCCGTTGTGGAGGAAACTGTCGACAACGCGAGCCTGCAAGGTCTTGGTAGCAACGAGCTGAAGACCTTCCTGGGACATTTCATCGCCTTTGAAGCCCCGGCATTCCAATTGGAATTTCAATCCAATCGCTGTTGCAATAGTAGGATTAAGACGAAATAAGGTAAAAGCATGGTAGATTCTGATCGGAATGCCGAGAATAAACACTGTCAGATGCCTCCCAAGTTGGTCGTTGTAGTAGAACAGACTGAGTGACGTTGATTTGCGCAAGAACAATTAGTGAGTGAGTGGTACGGCGCCCTTCTCACGTCCAGAAGGACTAAGATGTTAACGTCTATGCAGGCTAACAGATATCGTGGGCAAGAATGCGAAGTCTCACTGCGATATGACGCCGCGAACTCACCGTCACGAGATCATCAAATACGACATATGTGAGTATGTGAGTGGCTCTTGGGCGTTTTGCATTATGTTCTCAAGAGAGTCATTTCTGCGCAGCCAGAACATCAACATGCAGAAGACGATTGACAACTCCCAAGTTAAACAAGTCATTCTTTACTCTTGATGCCCAGAGAGAGAAAAAATATTCAGAGGAGATCTTTAGAAGAATAGCTCAATGCGGTCATGACACCGAATCGTGGAAGCGTCAGTGACATCCACCGTTGATATGCCCACGTCCCTGCCGCCGGTTGTAAGAATTTCAGTGGCATAAGTAGCCTAGAAGAACAGGGTAAATGGGAACTTGGATCGCGAACGACAGAACAGGCAAGACTTTGGTAGTCTCAAAGATCCGCATAGACAGAGATTGAGTGTATCCATGCGAATGTGTTATGAAAGCTGTTGTAGTTGTTAAAACTTGTTCAGCGCACCAGTGTCCGCCGTAATCTATCACATTAAGAATTCCTTGATGTCCTAACGGTTTCTATTGATCAAAACAAGATAAGCTGGGGTAAGTGACTAAATTTAGAGATGCTGGTTTACTTAAAATGATGGAACGTGAAGCGGATCTTGAGCAAATGAACCGAATTCTACCCGAATCCTAACAAATTTTGTGCATAAAAGTTTGCTTGGGCGAGAGTGAGTGTAATTCCCAGTTATGCAGTGAAGTCCAACACGTCGTCCGTTGCCACCTCTACGAAAAAGTACTTTCAAGGGATCAAGCGCTCGCAGGGACACGTGGACATGCCGAAAGCCGATCTTCGGTTTTGGAATCACCAATCCTCCCGTAAAACGTTGCTTGCAATCGACAATGGCTTCAGTCAAAATAGCCACACTAATCATCCGTGTAAGGCATTCTTGACACACTTATACTAGATTAAGTTTTAAATGATGTTCTACAGACTATAGCGAAACCCATCAGTTCCCAACTCAAAGCTCAAGCAAAACAGTATGTTCGTTTGCCTAAAACATATTTTTCTAATTCTCATCACAAAAGTAACATAGACACGAGACATTCCGCACTTTTTGTGTGAACCTTGCTCAACGATTATACCGTACAGAGGTGAAGCTGCGTACCAATATTATGGGTGAACCCGCAAAGCACATCAGGCCACTCTCGGAAACACGGTGTGTATCCGTTCATCAGTTCATATCGAAAATGTACGTTGAACATCCGAGGTTTTAAGTGCCATAGAAAATGGTGCAAATGCACTCGCGGAAGGCTTTCTCTTCACCGTTGCCGCGGCCCTGATCATCGGGGAATCATGGCGGTCCTTACAGAAGCAGTCCAAACGGCGCGACAACGTCGATGATCAGCTCGACACATTAGGGACGAAGGTGACGGAGCTCATGACACGTGTAAATGAGCTTGAAACACGATGGGAGGATGAAATACGGTATGAAAAACAAAGGTGCGTGTGTTGCGTGCGTTTCGGTGCCACGATGCTAAAAAAAACTATCTTATGCAACAGAAATGATGAACACTCACGAATCCTACAAAGAATCGTGGAAATTGGATTGCGTGGCGGTTGGGCCGAGTTCGAAGAGACGCCGTTGCAAATACCTCGTATACAACTCAACCCAGCCCCAGCTGACAAATCGTCGCACCATACCCCAGTAGCCGCACTGGATACCCCAAGCTCGCAAGCAGACTCTGCGTCTACCTCTGATTTACCATCGTAGGGACATCTAACTGGAATTTAACTCCGAACTGAAGGATGTAATATATTTTTCGCATCTAATATACACTAGAGTACAAGAATATGGAACGATAAGACGATGAGAAATAATGTTGAGTACGTGTCGGAGAACCGTCTAAGAGTCGGCCATATAAATACAAAATGCGATGCAGGCTTAAGGTCGAAAAACGATAAATAAAAAGATAGAGAAGAGAAAAACGTGCCAAGGAATCGAGAGTCACATAATGCGGCACTGCCCATCACAGAACCGCTCACACCACGTCCTCTTCCTTTGCGACCCTCTAGCAATTTGAGCAGGTTTGATGGCACCCGCTCTTCGCCTGATCTCAATCGTGTACTCCTTCGCCTCCTCCCCAATCTTCGGAACGTCATACCACCATCTTAACGTCTGGCCCTCTACCTTCCACCGCCCACTGCTCACTTTCACTGACACATCCACGAACCTCCGTTTCTCCATCATATCAACCTCACGGTCCTTTGTGAGGGTGTCCAGGCCAGACGAGACGGACGCAGGAAGATCGACAGACGAGGGCCACCGGGACCCGACCGCACTGCTTTTCCCGGACATCACAGACCCGTTTGCCTCCTCTCTACTCTCGCCCAATCGTATTCCCACTTCATCTTTACCCGTACATAGTTGCACAATATCCTCTGAACCAAAATGGACGAGCGGCACAAAGATCTCTGTTGCCTTCCTCCTCTCCTTCTCATCTTCATCTTCCTCCTCCACCCCATTCATAACCACCGCATCCTCCTCACCCGCACGCACAACGAGCTTGAAATACGCCTTCTTGATATCAAATTTCATATCCTTGGGTATACCAACGACTTTCGTCGGCCACGGACGACAAAAGGCTCGAACAGCCCTCGCACCACACGTAAGGAATCCATACGGATCTGTGGTCCAATCCTCCAGACTCGGCTGCCTCTGCGGTGTTCGGTATTTTTCAGGGGCAGACATCGACCCGAGCGTGGCAACACTGAGTGTGGACGCGGCGGTGGCGTTTATGACAGTCATACTGGACTTCTCAGACTTGCGTGGTGGGGCGTAATGGTTGACGATAGTCAACCTGCTATGGTTGCGCAGGAGCATCGCCCGGCTGCCGCTCACGGCGGGATCGTATAGCTCTGAAGGATCGTCGTCGGGGTTGGGTGCATTCTCGAGAGTTTCCTCTTGATGCGCCTCATTCTCTTCTGGAAGATCATCCGCACTCCAAAGACTAAGATCCTCCATATTCCATCCATCACCCCAATCATGTGTGCTGTCTGCACAATACGTCCATACCGTCCAATTCAGCCCATTCGACCCATCGCCTCCATTCAAACTGGCGTCCAGCGCCTTCTCCTGTCGGGTATAATCACCCTTGTACCTTCCCTTGTCCGTCCATCCATACGATCGTTTCCCATCCATATCAAACGGCGTCCCAATCTCCCCAATGATGGTTGGGTACGGTCCGAGGATAGTAGCATCATCCTTGAGCATGCTCAGTTGCTCTTGGAGCGACTTGCGTATCGCGCCTTCCCCAATCTTTACCGCTTGCAGTGTGTTGGAGTACCGGCCTCGTAGAAGACCAAGCGCGTCCGCGTTAAACCAGTTCCAGTGCCGTGTGATGAGCGTTAGGCCATCATAATAATGCGGCGAGTACGCAGCACGGCCTTTGAGCACGTCATCACCGTCAAACTTGGGCGGGGGTGCGAACACTGGTGGCTGCACGAAGAGTATTGCTTCTGGATGTGCACGTCGTATCCGTGCAGCGAACCGTAAGAAGTGGGGCTGCCAATAGTCGGATATAAACTCCACAGGTTCACCAGTGGAAGGTACATAGCGGAAATAATCTTCTCGTAGTATGAAGCCCGTCTCGATATCCCACACGCCGTGCAGAGCCCAGAGGCACGAGCCAAGCTTCCATCGTGAAACGTCCCGTGTCCAGCCCCAGCGCTGGTGGAAACCATCCTTTGTTTCTACCGACGGCTCCGCCCATACTTTGACGCCTTTTGGATCGATAGTTACTGAACCATCACGTGAGGGCCCGAATGCGCCGAATGACCAGTTCTCAACGGTTTGTGCTTGACCCATGCCGAGTCGCATGGACTGTGCGGGTGTTGGATATGAGCCCTTCTTAAGTGTTGAACCCTGACGTGTTGGCGGTATAGAGAGATTATCCCACCCGCAAAGACCCTCAAAGGGCTCGTTGAGGCTATCCCAACCGATGACGCATTCATCGAGGAGGTCGCCAGCGTCACGTATCCGGTCTGCGAGGACACCAAAAGCTTCTATGTAGTGCTCTTGCAAGTAGTCCTGAATGTTTTTACCATCAATGATACAGTGGGGTGCGAAATCGTGACCGGCAAAGAAGAGGGTGAAGAGGGTCTGAGAAAGGAGACGACCATAATTGGTTGACCAGATCATAGCGGGGAAAGTGGCGGGGTCGGTTATGTGTGCAAGGGGGTATTCACAATGGATAATGGCAGATTGAGTGGCTGTGAGGTTTCGTGGATCGATTCCGCATGCTGCGAGAGTCCAGAAAGGAGCACCTGAGCCGCCAGAAAAACGGGACCACTACATAAAAATCATGAGCAGTTCAAAAAGGAGAGGTATTTTTGGAACATCGAAACAAAAAGACACGGCGACGGGAACGTTGACAACTGAAGATCCTGGTCGCACCACAAAGAGACCAATGAAGACAAACGAGAGCAAAGGCTACAAACAGACATTTCCACATATAAAAATCTCGCTGAGGGACTTGAGGGAAATATATAGGAGAGATGAAGCATTGAGGTGACTTCCATAGCCAGAAGCTTTTGCCATTCACCCGAGAATATTCTAGAACGGAGACACAAGAAACAATCGAACTCACAATATCCTGGTGTGGGTCCATATAGACCTTAAAGCCATAAGCCTTGCATTTGCGCAAGACACGAATAGTATAATTTATGAATTCATAATCATATTTTCCCCTACAGGATTTCGAGCACCAGTTGGTAGATAAAAAGATTTGCTTACGGTCCTGTATGCTCAAGAGCTTCCCATGTAACGGGGAATCGAAGCATATTGAAACCCCATCCCCGTAAACGTGCCAGATGGACGTCCGCCGACCCATCATCGATATTGAGGGGTCGGCCAACAAAGCTATCTGTTCCAGCCTCACCATTCTCCCAGAAACCGTCCAAAATATATGAAGGCTGATCAACAGGGGCTTTCGAGGAACCAGAGAGATTGACACCACGGAGAAGCAGTGTGCGACCCGCAGTGTCGACAAAGTTACACGCTGTGGTGTGAATGAAGGATGAAGAGGTAGACTTGCCCGTTGTAGGCGATTGCAAAGGTATTTTGGGCATCGTTGCGAGTGATGAGTAGCCCTTTGAGGGACAGGAGACGACGTCGTACGATTTCAGAATTATTGTTTCCCCTGATCAAGGTCACGTTACCGCAGTTACGGACCGGTTCCGAGTTAAGGGCTGTTGCGGATCCGAATGTGCCTGGCTCCATTGTCACACAGGCCACATCCCATTGTCATGTACGAGGTATGCCCTGTGCCTTCGGCACAGGTCTACCTCATTGGGGGCTTTGCCTCCAAACCCCTGACTGAGACCCAGCCCCAACTTCACTGTGCTCAGTCAGGGCTTTGACATCCAACTCAATTGCTTAATTCCAGCCCCAACTCCACTGTGCTCAGTCAGGGCTTTGTATTCAAAACTCAATGCTTAATCCCAGCCCAACTTTGCTGTGCTCAGTCAGGGCTTTGTATTCAAAAGTCAATGCTTAATCCCAGCCCCAACTTTGCTGCACCCAGTCAGGGCTTTGTGTTCAAAATTCAATGCTTAATCTCAGCCCCAACTTTGCTGTGTGTTTGAAACTCAATGCTTAATCCTAGCCCCCACTTCACTGCACTCAGTTAGGGCTTTGTTTTCAAAACTTAATGCTTAGTCCCAGCTCCAATCTTGCTGCACTTAGTTAGAGCCTTGATTTCAAAGCTTGATGCTTAGTCCCAGCTCTAACATATCCAATTATAATAAGAGTTTCTTTATACTACACAAACTATATTACATGCT
>JAGGAV010008228.1:0-12762 GCA_017657295.1 Termitomyces sp. DKA64 | reverse complement strand
GATATGGTACAGATACAAAGTCAAAACATACTTTTGGATGAATCAGAGATCCTGTTCCATTCTTCCGAATATTCTTCTGGCCGCATGACCAAAGTGAGGAAGTCAAGTGCACAAGAACTCCCCTGCAACTAGGAACGGCGCTCAGTTGTTCTGGCCACTTATTGAGAAGCTGTAGCACGTGCGCGGCGCGAATCGAACCTGACGATCTACCGTGGCTTTAGGCAATTTAGTTTTCGTTCTATTTCGTTCTTGGGGTAATGGACAGACCGTGTCCAACAACAGCATCCAAGTTCCAGACACTTTATATGCGTGCACTCAGCGGGATGTATCAAAGGGCACCAGCAAACCATCCCGATCCTCAGCTTTCATCCTTTTATTACGTTTCATGACTTCTAGCGTAGGTACTAGCATGAATCATTCGCCGTTATCTAAGCAATGGATGTAACACTTCAATTCGAAGCCCCACTTTCGAGAGTACTAGTGATTACGGATATCAACTTCCTTATACCCGGCCGGGCGGTCTGAAGACACAAGAGGCATAAGTATTCTGGGGGAATTTTTTTTTTTTGAAATCGTGAGTTCTTGATTCCATTCTGTGTCATGATGATATTCTCCATTTTACTCGTACCTCTCTGGATGCCTGTGTGCCTCAGCCTAGACAACCCGGTGACAACGGCGAAATTATACACACTCTCTAACGATATATGTAGAGTTGATTAAGCCATGGTGGAGCGCTTTGATCACAGTCAATCTGAAGAATCTACATAACTAGGAGATCGCTTCGAAGAGCCGCTTTCTATTTGCTCAAAGTTGCTTTTGTGTCGTCGTATCCTAGTACTTTTATCGGCTCTGCCCTCTCCAACCTGAAAATTCACGAAAACTCTCTTCCTGAATCTCTCTGATTTCTGAGTATGTCAAGGGGAAATACAATTCTGTTTCTGAGTGCACGAAGAAATACAATCTTTCTTCGCGAGGACGCCCAAATAATTGAAATCTCGCCCAAAGTGGACACGATATCATCCGGTGTTTATTGGCAAGGTTCAAGGGCAGACTCCTAAGATCAATAGCTCGAACCGCTTGAATTCGCCAGCCAACTCAATGCCGAGGTACTTTGCCTGCACCTCAGTGGTGCCGAGATCTCCGGATGACCTTCTTCGTTTTATTTGTTTGGTTGTCAATTTTTGATGGAATAGAATGGATTAGATATCTATGTACATAGAAAACATTTGTTTTCGCTGGCGAGAACTAGTGGTTCAAACTACCGGTTTTAGGAGTCTGGGTTCAAGGTTTTGAGAGTTCACAAGTTCTTCGACATCCCCTAAGTAAAATTAATCCTGAACACGCGGAAATCTTCTACTCCTTTTCTAAATCTGTTGATCACCATGTTCTACCCTCTCCCTATGACTGAATCAACGTAAGCCGCCTGAATTCAAATATCAAATGCGAATCCCGACCTCTTCTCCATCTGAGAAGACGGTATATCTAAATTTAGTCTGCTTTACTTGACGCGCAGAGCATCTCCATATTGTGTCATCATCTTTTATGCACTCAGAATCCTCCAGCCATCCTGACAATAACAACTTCAGTTCATTGACATTGAAACAAAAGCTCTCCTCGAAGCTTAACATGGAGCTAAACTCTGAAAGTCGTTGTTCAATCCTATCCTATGGTGAGAGACATGTCTTCGAACGAGGGACCATATTGTTGATGACGCTGTGTCAGTGGAAGAACATGAAGTCTCGCAAACTCCTTATGTCTCCACAATGGACGGGATCTCGAGAATCCCTTCGGGCATCAAGTCCCATCATGTTGCGATCCGAGAACAATGACACCGTAAGCATGCCTCCATCAAACAGACAGACAATGATTTCCATGAGATATCACACTTATCACATAATAACAGACAAAGCAGACCAACTATATATATACTCGATACTGTACAGACAGCACCCTCAGTCATTGTATCACAGACTGAGGGTGTGTCGGGGATGTGATATCTGTGATATTATAATGGATACCATGGCCACGACACCAGGGCCACTGGCCACCAATTGCTTTATACAATCACCTTGCTTTGTCCAGCATAGAATATATTATTAACCCACCATAGACACGCAGTACCCTCAGTTCATTGTAATGCACTGAGGGTATGTCTTACTCAAATACTTAGACACACATACTTACTGACTACAATACCTAGAATTAACTTAATCATTACTTACTAGGTATCTTCAAATACAGTTCATTGTAATGCACTGAGGAATTAACTTAATCATTACTTACTAGGTGCAACTGGTCACTGACCATGCAAGAGTAAGACAGGTCAGGACTCCAACAGGTTATGGGCCTATTTTGAGCAACAAATATCACACAATATCAATTGCTTGTTAGAGTCTCCCTGTCTTGCTTAGCTGCAATCACTGATCACATCGGATTGCCCCCACATGGAGTTGCCCTCCATCCTTGTTTGCCTTAGCTGAGATCTCTGTCCAGTGCCTGACTTGGAAGAGTGCCTCCATTGTTCTTGTCCTACCCAAATAACCTCCTTGCCTGCTTGTTCATGCTACTAGACCCAAGATGCCCTTGAAATCTGACAATGCCACTGCCCTGTCAGTCCAAGTCATATCTATCAGGGGGGCTGAGTGGAAGCAAGAGAAGTTCAGTCAGAACTCACCCACTGCTAGCCTCAGCCACTGGATCACAGCCCTTAAAATCCATCTCTCCTTGCTTGGCCTAAAGCCCTATGTCTTTGAACCATTTATTTCCCAACTGAGCAAAAAAGACAAACCTGTTGCCCATTGTAACTGGGTAGCAAACAATGATCTTGCCCACACAGTTGTCCTCACTGTATGGGATGACTCAGAGTATGACAGCCTCAACAATGCCAAGACAGCAGCAGAGCTGCTTAGCATGGTCAAAGCATGCACTGAAGGGGAGGGACCCATTAGAATGGTGGCTCTAATCCAAGAGGTGCTGAGGATTCAATGTTCACCCAGTGAGCCTTTGCCCAAAATGGCTTGACATATTTGCAATATTGTGAATCACATTTTTGCAATTCAGACCCTTGACAAGGACTTATTCAAATGTGTCATCCTCCTGAACAGCCTGAATAGTCCCCAATATGAGCCAATACAAGCCCAGATTTTGCATGGCCTTGCTGATACAACTAAAAGCAACCTGTACACATCAGATCACATATGCAAATTTCTTGAGACCATACAGAACCTGACTGCTCTGAAAGCCATGAACAACTCCCCCACTGACACCACACTTGCCACTGCTCCAAAGGGACACTTCAAATTGTAGAAACTGCACCTCCCTGGCCACAATCACCCTGTGGGATTCAGGTGTTGCACCACCTGCCTCACCCATGGGCACCCATGTGCTGGGCATGAGGCACAATTCTGCATGCACCCTGGGGGTGCTATGCAGAAGGCAGGATTCAACACCACTTGTGATGCCATGAAAGCTGCAACAGGAGAGAAGGCAAAGGGACCTGGTGGATCAGGACCAAAGCAGTACATGCAGCTAAAGGGGCCATCTGGGAAGGTATACCTCATGGAGGAGAATGACCTACAGAAACTCCAGATGCTGAGCAAAATGGCAGCTACCCCATCAGCCATGACAGGCTTTGCAGGCTTTGCAGGCCTAACCACAGACAGTCTGCTGACCCAGCCAGTCAATGATGTGGAGTGGGAAGGATGGATAGCTGTAATCAAAGAAGAGGAGGAGGAACCACAGACCTCCCTTGATTGGAGACAATACAGCCACAACAATATGATGACTGCAGATCACTCTTTCTTTGTCAATTCTGGCACCACCATCCACATATTGCCCTGAAAAACTGACTTCATCACCCTTCAGCCCATCACACCCAAAGCTATCAAGGGGGTTGGAGGATTGTCCATAGCTGCATGTGGCATGGGCAGCATCAGACTCCACACTGCAGAAGGCAACACACTGGCATTAGAGAAAGCACTATATATTCCCAATTTGACAGTCCACCTTATATCCATTAGTCACATGTCCATGGACAACTCAACCTACTCATGCTTCAACAACAAAGAACTCTGCATTGTTGACCATCTCACCAAAAGTGTAATAGCAAGAGGCCCACTGCTGAAGAACAAGGGGCTCTATGTAGTCAAACTCTCAGGCACCAATACCAAACATGCCTACACAACTGTCAGTGCAGAGACATGGCACAGACAACTTGGTCATGCAAACTACCAGGCTATTCATCAACTTGCCTGCATCACAGGATCAAAGGTGTGACCTCCTCCCTTATCTCCCCTCTGCCAAAATGTGATAGTTGTATCTTGGGAAAGCAGATGCACACAGCTGTCCCAAAGACACAGCAGGAAGGGCATAGGGCAATGGAGAAGTTGAGAATTGTATGGGCTGATTTATTCAGACCAGTAAATGTGCAGTTGAGATCAGGAAATCATTATATACTAGACATAGTGGACAACTTGACCAACATGTTGTGGTCCATACTGTTGAAAAACAAGGGAGAAGCTTTCTCAGCACTACAGATATGGAATAGAGCATGAGAGAATGAAACAGGGCTAAGAGTTGGCAAGTACCATACAGGTTTCAATGGGGAACTTAACAGTGCAGAAATGGAAGCATGGCTAGCTTCCAGGGGTATATTGAATGAACACAGTGCTCCATACACATCAGCTCACATTGAAAGGGTTGAACAGATGCATAGGACACTAATGTGTAAAGCCAGGTCCATGAGGATCAATGCTGACTGCCCAGAATTCCTCTGGGATGAATTCTATATGACAGTAGCCCACCTTCATGCAAAAACCCCCACAAAATTGCTCAATGGAAAAACACCATATGAAATGTGGCATAATTGAATCTCAGACTACTCCTACATGTGCAAGATTGGATGCTGAGCATTTGTCCTCATTCAGACTCATAACCCCAAAGTGCAGCCACACTCCATTGAAACAATGTTGATAGGGTACGGACAGGCATCTAAAACCTACAGGTGCTGGGATAAAAAGAATCAGAAGGTGTATCAGACATATCACATAAAATTCATTGAACAACATGAAACCCCTGCAATTGCCAAAACTCAAGCACCCACTCAACCACCTATTCCTACCTTCCAGCAGCTCAAAGACTTGGCTACTACCTCCCCACAGACTGATGACAATGACCTCAGCTACCTTGACATGGACATTACAACACTGAGACCCACTCCACAGTCCCACAAGAACAAAGTCACAATCCCACACAGATCAACTCGTGCATGACATACCACAGAAAAAGCTGCTGGAGAAGGAGACCAGGTACCAGTGAGACTGGAAAAAATGTTAGATGAGGTATGTGAGGGTGCCAAACAAGTAAAAGAGCAAAAAGAAGAAAGATGAGCAAAACCTGTGACTGAAGATGACATACCTGTACAGCCACAAGATAACCCAACCATGGTGCCCACAAATGAAGAAGTGCCTGTACACACAAGAGATGAAGATGAGATCAATCATGATCACATACTGGCAGCTATCTCACACCCTGGCAATATTGAACCTTTGCTGATGAACATTGAGGAAGAACCAAACACATGGAATGAAACCCAGCTAGGTCTGGATGCTAAAAGGTGGGAACAAGCATATTGGGAAGAACTGAATTCATTGAAGGAAATGGGTGCATACTGACTCATTCCACAGTCAGAAGTACTGCATGGTCAAAAGGTACAAAAAGGGAGACCTATATTTAAGATCAAGAGGGATGAGAATGGAAAAGCAGTCAGATACAAGTTGTGCCTCATATTTAAGGGCTATGAGCAGATCTATGGCAAAGATTACCACAAAACCACTTCCCCAACCACATGTATGGAGTCATGGCACATACTCTTACATGTTGCAGCAACAAAGGGATGGGATGCCACACAAATAGATGTCAAAACAGCTTTCTTGTATGGTGTCCTGCCAAAAAGTGAAGTACAATACATGGAACAACCAGAAGGGTTCAAAGAACCAGGGAAGGAAGATTATGTATGGGAACTATTGCAAGGACTGTACAGCATGAAACAGGCTGGGAGAATCTGGAACCAGACTCTCAATGAATGAATGGTCACCTGGGGCTTCACTTGCCTACCATGCGAAACATGCATATATTACAGATGGACAAACACAGGTACTGTCATAGCTGCAGTCCACCTTGATGACTTTCTGTCTATAGCTGACACAAAGGAGGAGAATGAGAGATTCAAGGCACAGATGCACAAATCCTGAACCATCTCAGACCTAGGCAGACCCAGACACATTGTTGGAGTCTCAGTATCATGGGATGACATTAATCACACAGTTTCTCTCTCTCAGATGGCATTCATAGAATGAGTCATGCAACAATTCAGACAAACTGATGCACATCCCCTTTCCCTACCCATGGAACCTGGGCTCAAACTTCAGCAAACTAAACCAGAGGCACAGACTCAGGAGGAGAAACACAGAATCACAAAGCTCCCATACAGGTCTTTAGTAGGTTGCCTATTATATATTGCGATCGCAACCAGGCCAGATATTGCATTCACTGTCCAACAGTTATCACAATATCTTGACAGTTATGACACCTCACACTGGAATGCAGGCATCTGACTCCTCCACTACTTAAAGGGAATGAAGGACCTCAGACTGCACCTTGGCAGTTCTGCAATCATGCTACGAGGCTTCACAGATGCAGATTGGGCAAGCTGTGGACCACACAAGAATAAGACAGGTCAGACTCCAACAGGGTGAGCTCTAATTACTTACAGACATTGGATATCAACTAACTGTACCATAGATTCAGATACTTACTTGTATCTGTGATCATTAGGTACAGAACTCAGTTGTTGTATCACAGACTGAGGATTAAGATGCTGATGCGAAATGTAAGAATCGATGCCATCAATTGACAGATCAAACCTTGTTTTCACAGAAGTGCGGAGGCTTAGTTACACGCAAGCTCACTAATCACACAATGGTATATAATGTTATATGATTTATTCGCTTGATTGAGACGGTCTCGCACAATTGAATTGGGTTCAACAATATTATTAAAATATATACCCGAAGCAGACTAGAACTCGTAAGCCTAAGATAACCGCTCCCTGGGGTTATCCGAGCCGTGGTACGTAGATTACCTGCCCCTTCCCCTCGATTCTCCTCTCTCTTTATACCTGCTTCTTTGCGCACGGACCTCATCGACGATGGCGTGATGTTACGCCTTTTCGACGCGTATACCGGGCGCCGCTGCCTTCCGGACTGCCGGTGCGTACTTGGCGCGTTCTCGACTGGTCAAGGGCCCACAGTTTAGCCATCCCCGGCTAATTCTCTTCCTGATTCGCTTCCCTCTGTTGTTGGCAGCTGGGTACTTCACGGGATGCCTCTGGTCATTGTTCGTGGAGTGGCGGCTTGCTCGATACGGTGCGTGGCAAGGTTTCCGCTCTTTTCGTGGACGACAACAAGAATCTTTTGCACAAGAAGGTTTTGATCGGTGATCATGGATTACTGATCTGTGATCACCCTGAGCGGCGCCCCCTGGGCGGCTATCAGCGCACCACGTCATGCCTTGATGCATGACCTGGCCTTTTGCTCCATGTCGTTGTGCTGGGTCTCATTGTGCTGGCTGAAGTTCGCAGGGGATGTGCTTTTGTGATTTGGGTACGCCCTTCGCCTACAGTTTTCGGCGTCCTTTATTGCTTACGGTTTTCAGCTCAAGGATATGTGGGTCTCTTTTTCCCTCTTTACTGGCTGGTTGATGCAGCCGTATCAATACTTACTTGTATCTGCGATCATTAGGTCACAGAGGTTCACATTTCAACACATCAATATTATTTTTGTTCCTTTCTAAGCCCCTCTTCGGTCATGCATAAATGCAAGGCAAAAATTACCATTCCTCTTGTCTCAACGCCAATCACGACCGTCGCCCTCGCGTCAATTCAACTCAGATGAAGTCCGCTGTTATTGCCGCTGTTCTGGGCGCCATCGCCATTAAGGCGTCACCTCTTGAGGCACGTTCTATTGAAGGTTTGTTGTATACCTTCTGCTTAGGGATCATTTTCCTGATGACATGACTTGTTTCGCAGATCTCAATACTCTCAACTTTGCACTGACGCTTGAGCATGTTGAAGTTGCCTTCTACACAATGGGCCTCAAAAACTACACCGAGCAAGATTTTCGTCGTGCCGGGTTTCCCGCCGGCACTCGTAACCAGTTCGTGGAGATTCTCGAGAATGAGTCAGCGCACGTCGCGTTTCTTGAGGGACTTCTTGGTACGAGGGCCGTCAGGCCATGCACCTATCAATTGTACGTCTCATCTGTGATGGATCGTCTTGTAAATAAGGTGAACTTCTCGCAGCCCGGTCGACAACCCTAAGGCATTTGCCGCTCTCAGCCAAGTCATTGAGAATGTCGGTACTGGTGCGTATACCGGTGCCATCAGCACCTTGTCGCAGCAGTACATCACCGGTTCCGCCAGCATCCTTGGCACAGAGGCTCGTCAGGCGAGTCTCCTCGCTTCGTACGTCAATGGCGTCGAAGGATGGGGAAATCCTTTCAACGTAATATTGAATCGCCGTCCTGCACGACGACTTCTCTGACACTCTTTTGCTGCAGATCCTTACCAAAAATCAGGCATTCACTCTTGCTGCTCTTTCTTCGTGAGCTGCCCAAGTTCCAACCCTTCCCTTCCTGGCGTGCGCACCAACCCCCCACTCACCTTTCCGTCCAACGCGAACCCTGGCGAGACCGTCTCAGTTAGATTCGATTCCAATGTTGAGAGGAGACTTTTCGCTGTCTTCCTTTTCGGCCTCCAGCAGATTGTCGTCCCAGTCAATAAAGGTAGAGTTACGATTCCTGAGGGTTTGGCTGGCCAGGTGTACTGCCTCATCAGTACCAGTCCCAATGGCGTCACAGATGTGACCACCGTTGCTGGACCTGCTATCTTTCAGTTTGAATATACCCTCACTGGCCAATATATTGAAAACCATTAAGGGAAGATTATGCTCCAACTCGGACCTTCTTTCAATTTTTTTTGGTCATAAATGATTTGTACCTGTATATTATCTCCGAATGTATAGTCTATACCTTTTCACTACTTTCTCTGAGTTGCATTGGACAATATTGCAACCTTCATCGTTGCTTTGGAATGGATGGTTCTCCCCGTGATGATTATGATGATTGACGTCATCGGCATCCGGTCGCGTAACATATCCTTTGTCACTCGCTTGTCGTCTTTCCCACTGACCACCACCATCGAAGCGAGATGCCTCGTACAGCAGAAACCGCAAGTTTCAAAGTAAGAATGAAAGACAACGATCTTCCTCCACTTGCTCATTATTGTCTTCCTTTGCATTCTGAATATTCAGTTCAATCACACCATGATCCGCGTCAAGGATCCCAAGGTCTCTTTAGCATTTTATCAAGACGTCAGTGTTTAAAATTCTGTAAATTTACCCATAACAAGAACTCAACCCACGTAGATCCTGGGAATGGATCTACTATCTGGTAAGCCCCCGATTTACACCACTAGTAACTACTATCCCCGCCGATATTAATCAAGGCACTGAATCCTGATCACAAGGCTAACCCCTCCATCCAGAAAAACATTTCTCTGATTTCAGCCTTTACTTCCTTGCCTTTAGTCATGGTACCGAACTGACAAAGGAGGAGAAGGAGAAGTCCCGTTTTGCTCGTGAAGGTGATCAGGGCTACTGGACTAATTAGCGAGAGATCATTCAGAGTTTCACTCATTATTTTCTCAGGTGTCCTTGAGCTTACTCACAATCACGGAACGGAATCCGACGTCAATTTCCAGGGCTATGCGAATGGGAATACTGAACCAGGAAAAGGCTTTGGACACATTGCTATCACAGTCGATGATGTCGATAAAGCGTGCGAGCGATTCGAGAATCTTGGAGTCACCTTCAAGAAAAGGCCCAGCGATGGGAAGATGCGCCATATTGCGTTCATCCTCGATCCTGACGGGTGAGTATCCACATCATGGCCTCCGCAACGCCTAAGGAAGATGATTGATATGGGTACGATAGTTACTGGATTGAAGTTGTCCCTGGGGTACTGGAATTATGAAAGGAATATTATATAAAATTTTGAATTCGGAGTATCCAGACGTCGAGTCTTCTGACGCTCGTTGTTGTTCATTTTCGATGTTTAATCCACGAGCTTGACTTGCGACAAACCTGAGCTTCAAAGCCTTTCACAACGGTTTGGTTTCGATAACATTTGTCAAGCACAAGTCGCTGAACTTGTACGCTACGTCGTCAAAGTTATCTAGTAGCTAGTAAGATGAGAGACATTCGTACATTCCGAGATCTAGAATAGATGTGTGGGAAAAATGTCTTCACTTTTTGCCGTCATGTGATTTGTTTGTTTGTTGACTGAATGACTGACTCGGGATTGTCATTCTGCCATCATGTGATCATGAAACTTCGATGTCAAGCATTCGTTCATCCATACGTGTGCCTACGTAAACAGGGGGCTGGAGGTAACTGTGGGAATACTAGAGAATATTTGCAACGGGGTATTTCAAACCCAACAACAATTAGCCGGTTTTGAGGAGTTACATCCCATTTCAGACACATATATGCTGTTTGTGCATTAGACAAGGTCAGAGTGAGCACCTGACCCAACAAATAACCAAAGACCAAACATTGGTCTACATGTAGTGACACATTAATTGCCACACCCCAATAAAGGTTCCGTGACCCCTGGGTGGCCATGGTGCAGTATGTACTGTGGCCAGGTGTCAATGTCAAAGTGTTGGTTGGATGGGACTTGGTCAAGTCCTGCCCCCTGGGTAGTATTGTCATGTCAGCCAAGCATGGCCAATGGAAGTGATGGCAGAGGGACCACCCTCCAGTGGTGATGACCATGTGGGAGTGCAGTTTCTAACTTGTCAGGAGTTAAGTCCAACACCTGCTGCATTGTGCAGTCTCTCCACTCAGGCACAGCAAAAAAGAGATTCAATGGAACTCTTGTAGCAAGAGAGCAGCATGAATCCACTCCCTCATAGTAATCTGAGGCTTGTGCTCCTTGATGATGCAGAGCATAAGCCAGACTTGCTCAGGACTTATGGGCATCCCTTGGGGAGCCCATTGATACAACATCTCATATTGCAGAAAAATGTGGATTATTCCTGCCAGCTCATTTGTATAGGCTACAAGTGCCTTGTCACCCACAAAGACCACATTGGTCATGGGGGACCAATAGTAGTTCAGGTGCAGCATGCCCCTAAAGTCGTTGAAGCACTCAAAGTGCCCCCATACAAACATTGTCTCCCAGTTGTCTGGCAGGCAGCCTGGCACAGTATCATTGAGCTGCTGAAGATCCTTTTTAGACTTCCTGGCATCAATGGCTAACAGCCATTTGGCATTAGCATTATGAGTTTTCTTATGATAATGTGTATGATGGCTAGGTTCCTGTGGGGGAGGACCTATTGATGGACATGTGCCCAGACTTCGGGGTGCCTGGGACATCAACTGGCCCTTGCAACTCAGTGAAGCCAACCCCATCTCAGTCTACCACTGTGGTGGCCAATGACCTGGAGGTTGTTGACACTCTGGTGGCCTCCCCAGGTGCACAGATCATCCCAATGGTGCATTGCAACTCCTATGACAAGAAATTCTTTGTCACAAAACAGCTTGCAGGCAGGTGGGCCTGCCCAGGTTGATGACTTGGGGATCAAAGATGAGGATATGGATCTGTCATAATACAAGCAACATTTCCTCAGTAGTGATTCTGAGGACAACAATGCCAGGGCACTAGTGGTGCCCTACAATTAGACAAACCTTCTACAAATGCAGGAGGCTCAATGCAAGCCTTCTTTGGTTGTGGCAGTTGTGAGGGGAAAGCTATCCACTTCCCTCTTCCCATTGCAGAGCAGAAGAGGTCTGCTTGGGCCTCATCCCTTTGCAACTGTACATTGTCAAGTTCATTCAGAACTGAGCCAGTGCTAACTGCACAATGGGCTTATCAAGGATGTCAGCTCTGATGTCCTCTGGCACATCTGCATCATGCAACCTCTGGAGTAGTTGAGCAATCTGCTCATCTGCCATGGTTGAGGGCTCAGGGTCTTTAGCTTTTCCCTTGCCCTTTTTCTTGGTGGAAAAATGCTGCTCCACTATTGTCCAGGCAGTAGACAAGGGGGAGTCACCCCCCTTTGACAAGCCACTGGAAGGCACTGGCTCAGTCACCTTCCCTTTTCCTTTACCACTCAAGGGAGCACCCATAGGCCACTCCATCAAGCTCAACATTCCTGCTGGTGCATGCATAGGTCACACTATTGCTGATCCTGACACTCCTGATGGCCTTGGAGGGGACAAGAATTCCATCAGCACCATAATTGATGCTGGTCTGTCATTGTCCACCTCCATTGCTGTAAGGGAACACTTGACAATGTGGGATACTCCTATCCCACAAGGCCAAGTGCTGAGAGACAAGCAAGAGTCTAGTGAGTGCTAACATGGGCTAGAGGTGAGCAAGGGTCAAGGCAGAGGCCAAAGGGAGTCAGACATCACTAAGGGAGCTTACAGTCAGTTTGGTGGATAGACCTGGGAAACACTGCTATTGTTTGGTCTGAGGATATTCTATCCTGCAAACCATCCTATATACTACATTGCTAGGAATGATGACTAACATAACTACTTCATCTGTCAGTGGTATGTATAGAAGCCAGGCTAACAATTAATCTATACTGAGTAAGGTCTGAGCATGTGATTCATGGAAGGTGACTAATGGAGACAGA
>JAGGAV010008227.1:0-11235 GCA_017657295.1 Termitomyces sp. DKA64 | reverse complement strand
CATATCATTTAAAACCAACTTCGAGCTGAACTCAGATACGCCAACGAATATATGGCCAAATTTTATGATTTACATCACATTCCTGCCCCTGATTTCAAATGAACTTGTATGGCTTCTTCGTCGCAATATCAAGACTACCCGCCCGTCCGAAAAGTTTCATTATCATTGCCCTTGGTCCCTTCAAAATACCCAAAAATCACGGCCCATTATCCTACCTCTTGCCACTGCCTCGCTCACTCTCTCGCATTCATCCCGTATTTCACGCCTCGCTTCTTGAACCCTACATCAGTAATTCCCGATCGCATCCCTACTTCTACAGTCACTCCACCAGAAATCATCCCCGATCAACCTTGGAAAATCAATTAGTCTCGATTCACGCAAGATTGGACGACGCTTCGATTATTCAGTCCATTGGCTCGATACTCCTGACTCCGAAAACTCTTGGATTCCCTATTCTGACGTTCCTGCCAACCTCTACAAAAAGCTTGAACACTTTCATCGTCGCAACCCTCGCCTTCCTCACCCACCTCATTTCCTACGCGATAGTTCATCCCATGAACCTATCACTTCCCTATCCAACGTCCCTAGTCTTCCTCCTTGACCTACACATCCTCGATCACCTTCACCAACTCCACAGCCTTGTACCACGACTTACAAACCTCATTCACAAACCACAACTCGTTCCGGACGCGTCGCTCGTCCTCCAAAGTCCGAAGACTACACTGAAACGGTCCTTAAGAAGGGAGTACTGTCATGAACTCCTCGTTTACGCTAAGTCCAAACCCGAATCCCGATCCCCGAAACCTCAATCATCCTCGATCTCTCTTATAACTTCGTTTCATTCTATTCCTGCTATCTACTATTCTCTGGCATTCTTTCAGTTTCCTTTCGCCTTAATTCCTAGACTTACTCCGACTCGATTTCTTATCTCAGTCAGTTTCGTCTCATTGTTTTATTTCATTTGATATATTCACAGACACTTTTCGAGTATCTAAGACTAGATGCATCTTTGTATTCAACGTAGCGTCAACACAGGGTTTTCCCCAACATTGCCTGACCTTAAGCTTGATCTCATCTCTCTCTTCGCCCTCTACGCTCTCATCGCTTCAAGATTACCTCGCTTTTTATGTCTGATCGTTACACATACTAGCATGCTTAGTAGACATTAAGACTCACTACTAGGACCAATACGGTAGATCGGACCGTCGGTAGCCCACTCTAATAGATCGAGAAGGATTCTAAGGACGAGTAGAGTTCAGAATATGTAATATTAGACCACCTAATAAGGCAGAGTCTTGCTGTAAAACTGTTGTAAATCCTGTTATTGCAAGAGCTGTTTAAAACACATGGTTAAGAGCCTTATTATATACTAAGTGAGTACGGAATATGTCTGGACGGACTGAATATAGACGGGTGAGTGTTGAGGTATGGACTTGCACAACCCGTATACGTCATTTCGCCTGACTCTACGAGTGCGGCACAATGATCGGTATTTGGCAGTCTTTACTTGCAAACCTTATTTTATTTTTCGTAGATAAGCCAAAAATAGTCACAGCCATCCTTAGTCGTTCATATCCTATTGGAGTGACTGAGGGTGAGCCCATTTCCGTATACAGTACACACAAATTACTTGTATTCGCCTGTAGAACTTACTGTATATTTCTACAGGTAATATACTCAGTCGTTCATATCCTATTGGAGTGGACTGAGGAACTTACTGTATATTTCTACAGTGAGGTATGAGGATGTTTTAGCCAGATAGAATAGATCAGTAGTTCGATCGTGACTAATAGCGAGTAGGTCACGGTCGCGCTACCCGTCACCGTCGACGGTCAATGATCAAACGTTATTTCGACTCGACTATACAGTTTATTCATAACCTTCGATTAGTGGTACACTATTACGGAATTCGCATCATTGTCTCTGCTCTGTCCCGTGCCACCCCGTTCCACCCCGCGTCCCGCGCCCTGTCCTGCCCAATGAAGGATTCAAATTCAATGGTGTGGGAAATGTTAAAAACGAAAATGCCGATGTTTCAATAACATCGACAGCCCGGAGATATCATGTGTACACCTTGGGAGCGCATGAAGCGGCTATTTATTTGATCCTTGTGTGACATAAGTCATGTGCCCTCCTACAATACGTTCCGCTTGTCTTACAAGACATAATATATCCAGAAGTGGTGGGTTGACCATCGTGGTTGAGAGTTTGCCGTCCCGGCATATGAATAGATAACCTTAAAGCTTGACAGGTTGCACGTCCCATCCCCTCCACAATAAAAAAAAACTTGAAATGTTCATACATCAAATACTAGTAAGCCTCGAATTTTGAGGCATCCATACAATGTTGGTAAAATCCGAAGTCATCCAATTTGTCATTTGATATCTGGTCCGATGGTAGTATGAGGAAGCCATATAGTTCGTTGTTTGGACAAAATCTGATCGATGATCGATTAACGCCACAATCTCGAAAACAGATCAAGGCTACCTGTCGCGGAACTTGAATTTTGTCTCGAATGATCCCACAGACTTTCGACTTTGGTTAACGATCTTCAACACAACTTCTCTGTCTTATACCAATACCATGGCACCGGTCAGAAATGCAAGAGTCATTTTCGCGTCGATTCCACCAGGTTAGTAGTATAGGTTGATTTAAAAATGTGATGCATCTAGATCTGTTCCTTTCTGTAGGTTTTCCTGTACCTGGGGAGACTACTGTATACGACGACAGCAAAACAATTGACCTCGAGCATGTTGCATTAAATGGAGGATTCCTCCTCAAGACTCTCGTTCTCTCCATCGATCCCTACATGAGGGGTAGGATGCGGTCTGCAGACGTCAAATCATACACAGTAAGTCGTCACAACCGAAATTGAGATATCATGATGGTGATTGAGCCCGTAAACAGGAAGCTTTTACGCTTGGAGAACCGTAACTATACAATTTGTGATGTCAAGATGAGTTCAATATGATGAAACTAGGTTGACTGGATACGGTGTCGGGGTGGTTATTCGCTCGGATAATACCAAGGTTAAAAACGGGGATCACATCTATGGGATGCTGAGTCTGTGGATGCCATTTTGCGAACTGAACTGTGCCTAATACCACCTTTCAGCTCATGAGGAATACAGCGTTTACAAGGACCTCGAAGGCCTGACCATTATCAAGAACGATTACAGTTTGCCTTGGTCCGCCTATGTCGGAGTTGTTGGTATGCCAGGTGTGTATGGAACAAGTAAGAGCATTGTTTCAAGGCTGAGTCATAAAGGAAAAACTGCTTTCATGGCTTGGAAGGAGTATTCGCATGCCAAAGAGGTGAGTGTAACACAGAATTGAGTAACCGAGGGGAATGGAACAACTCTCACAGGGTGAAACCGTGTTTGTCACAGCCGGAGGAGGTGAGCGATTGAAAACTGTCTTCCAATCAAGATCGCCTGATCAGGAGTTTTGGGAATCAGGACCTGTGGGATCGTAAGTCTTTTCTTAATGCGCGTCGTGCCCAAAGGTGTTCAAGGTGTTTGCCAGACTCGTCATTCAATTGGCGAAGTCGGACGGGCTAAAGGTCATAGCTTCTGCTGGCTCCGACGAAAAGGTCAAATTCATGGAGGCGATTGGTGCTGACGTTGCTTTCAATTATAAGAAAACAAAGACATCGGTTGTCTTGAACAAAGAGGGGCCAATTGATGTGTCAGTCATCGTGTTATGGTTTTCGTTGTGAATATTCACCTCATAACAGCTACTGGGACAATGTCGGAGGCGAAACGCTAGAGGCCGCACTAGATGCGGCTTCCGTTGGAGCCCGATTCATAGTCTGTGTCCTTTTTATAATCACATTGAACTAATCCTCAACGTCTTCATATAGGAATGTGGAATGATCTCTGGTTGGTATCAGGCTTCGATATCTCTGATTCTGGCGAACACTCACCCTTTGCAGGGTA
This sequence comes from Termitomyces sp. DKA64, assembly GCA_017657295.1. Lineage (NCBI taxonomy): Eukaryota > Fungi > Basidiomycota > Agaricomycetes > Agaricales > Lyophyllaceae > Termitomyces > Termitomyces sp. DKA64. The sequence goes on along the minus strand of JAGGAV010008227.1, from coordinate 7,298 downwards.
TAACGCTGACATGCCCATTCATGTGAGTTAAAGTCCTTGGTTGAGAGGGGTTATGACTCACACCTGACATTTAGAACCTCATGAATGTTATCGCTAAGTCGATCTCCATGAATGGTTTCATCATATTCAGGCTGGAGCACAAGTATGAGAAAGAGTTCTACGCGACTATCCCGGAGAAGATAGCTAGTGGGAAGCTCAAGTACACCGAAGAAGTTACCGAAGGTTTGGATAAGGTCGGTGATGTGATACTCGCTGTTCAGAAGGGTCAAAACAAGGCGAAGGCGGTGATCAGAGTCGCAGACGATTAATAAGATACTCTAAGTCGTCGAATCAGGGAGTCCGCCTATGATGAGTTGAGAATAAGTCCTTTTCAATTAGTTTTTGCCTTTATACATGATACAAGCTCAAGTGCCGAAGCGTGAGAATCCTTGGGCGCTTGATTAGAATCGCCACACAATAAACTTGCTTCATGAACCCACGTTGCCACAATCTGTCTCTATACGCCCAATAAACTATGAACATGGAAATTGACGAAGATGCATTCCTCAGTACAAGTTCGCGACCTCAGAGGCCGACCAGAGTTTTCGCACCTGTTGACGAAGCTCACCCGTTCGACGTTGAAAGCTATATCTCAAATTACTCAGGTATCGTGCTTTTCTATCATTAAATGTTCTTATGCTAAGGAACTTGTGATCCAATGTTCTGCATGACTAGGCCGCACCGCTATCGACCGCTTGTCTCTCATCGTGCAAACATGTCCATCGATTGCGCCTGAAGCGTTCCAACTTGCTGTCCAGCACGTCCACCAATCGCGTAATCCCGCTCTCTATCAGAACTTGCTTTCAGCATATGAAAATGCCGCAAATTCCCCCAATCTACCTGCTCCGCTGCCAAATCCAGTGGAAGTGGCACCATTGAATATGGAGTGGGCGGATGAGACGACAGCAAAAAATAACGCGGAGAGATCGAAGTTGGAGGTGGAGTTAAGAACATACTCAAATAATATGATTAAAGAGAGCATTCGTGTGAGTTGTATAAGTATAACCTCTATGCGGCCGTACGCAGGTCTGACTTGACTAGATGGCTCATCGTGACCTGGGTCTCTTCTATCGATCTGTTGGCGAATACTCAGGGGCTCTCAGACACTTTTCGAAGATAAGAGAATACTGCACCACCAGCCAACACGTTCTCGACATGTGTCTGTCCGTTTTAGAGGTACAAACATCTTTTCTCACACATTGTGTCAACTCACGTCTCGTTGCAGCTCCTCCTGGAACAAAGGCACTACTCTCATATATCTACCTACGTTTTCAAAGCTGAAGCTGCCCTCGAGGCTGTACAGAACTCGTTGAATGCATGCAATGGTGGTAATGGTGGCGGCAGCGGTGGCCCCACTCCTTCCGTCACGACCGGAAAGAAGAAGAGCTCTGTGGAACGACAACAGGTCCAGTCTAAGCTTGAGCTTGCGACAGCGCTGTCGCATCTCGGGCAGGCGAGCTACGAGAAGGCGGCGCAGAGCTTCCTTCGTGTCGGGCCCGTGAAGGAGTTGGGCGATTGGATCGGAACGGTTCGTTTCGTGGAAGAGTGCCGCATCGAGTCTTATTAGATCTGTCGTGCCTAGGTTGTATCTCCCGGTGATATCGCGGTCTACGGCACATTGTGCGCACTCTCAGCTTTGCCACGCGCGGCTCTCCGGAGTCAACTCCTCGGCAATGCTGTGTTCAGTGTTTACATTGAGCAGGAGCCATACGTGCGCGAACTCATCGAGGCGTACATGGGAAGCAATTTTAAGACTGTTCTGGAATTGCTCAACCGGTATTCGGTGCGTTTTATCTATCACCTGATCGTTATATTGTTTATCAGTCAACCGGCAGACACGACATCTAGTTGACATTCACCTCGTACCACACATCAATGAGCTTATTGATCAGATCCGAAACTGGGCGGTGGTACTCTATTTCCAACCTTTCTCGACGATCAAGCTTGATCGGATGAGTAAGGCGTTTGGGTGGACAGTAGAAGAGGTGGAGAAAAATGTTGTACAGCTCATCCAAAATGGAAGTATACAGGGGCGCGTGGACAGTCAGAACAAGGTCCACCCTCTTCTTATTCATCCTGGAAACAGTCTGACAATGAGGCAGATCTTGTATGCGAAGAAGACGGACTATCGTGCAGACCTGTTCGCTCGGGCTACCAGGGCCGCCACAGACATCCAAGGCACGAATAGGAAGTTACTTTTGAGGATGAAGTTGTAAGTCGATCTATCCGCCGTGTTGTTTATGCTTATTCATATAATCTTCAGGCAACAAGCCGACCTGGTCATCAAGCCTGCAAAGGGGACGACAAGTTCGGCTATGATGGAGATGATGGCCGAAACTCGAATGTCTTAGTCTAAGTATCTGGCTCTGTCTGTCCTTCGGGTTGTTCTTGGTATCGATGCTTCCTTGATTTGTCTCCAATATACAGATTGTTTTGCACAGTTTCCATTTGACACCATTCTTGTTTTGAATTTCCTCGCAGAGAGTCACCGACGCACTGATGGCTAACTAAGGCTGTTTCGGGATGCGATCTCCGAGGTTGTGGGTCCGCGTTGATCTCGCTGACTTGGACTCCAACGCGTTTCGACAAGTTGTTTCGATGTCTCAGATAGACATGGTTGATGCCCTCGTATACCTTGCTAAACTTACACGATGACGGCTTTGTTAGGCAGTGTACTGGCTATTTCGACGGAATCCAATCAGGATCTACCTTTTCTAGACAGACGTCATCAGCCATGCATGCCTCAAACATGACTTCGAAAGTTGTACAGTAATCAATCATCTGTTCCCCGGTCGTCGCGCTTCTAAATGATCTAAATGTCAGATGTAAGCATAATGAGCATTCGACAGTTACATAAAGAGCAGGTCAGTCAGTCGATAGCCGATCTTCCAAGACTCCTTCACCTATGGCATCTAGCTTCAAACCACAAATACCATTGAACAGCACATTAGGAGCGGCATTTATAGGTAGTCTCATTGCCGCGGTGTGAGTGAACTCATTATCACACTACCTTCTTCCTTTAATGAATGAAGATATTCTCAGCTTCTATGGAATCACTTGTGTTCAAACTTACATGTACTTTAGACAAAGTGACCGGGACCGAACCTGGTTTAGAGGAGTAGTACGTGCCACAAGACATACGTCGATCCAACATTGATCACAATGATGCAGATTTACTTTCTCTGGTATGAATTGCCACAATTCTCAATTCCCATTCCGATTCACCAAAGTACCTATAGGATTCTGGACACTCTTCACCTTACGTTTATAAGTCACGCACTGTATTATTACTTGGTATCCAATTTCGGCAATTTCGTGGCCCTCTTGTCACCCTCGTGGTATGCATAACTCCCCATGAGTACCTTAGGGGTTCTAACACGACATTATTGTAGGAGTGTTCTGGTACGTTCACTTCACTGCATGTGTTGTCGCCTCTGGCGTGTAACTTTCTGTATTCTAACAGGCTCAAGTTTATGTCACGGTAGATCTATTACATAGCCAGAGTCTTAGAGGTCTGACACGAATGCAGTGTATCAATGACCTGATTATCAGATGGTATGCATGCTACTAGTGACCCTCGCCGTAAACACTGACTCGACTTTGACGGCCATCAGGGTCTTTGGACGTCGTGTCTGGTTAAGTACGACTGCCGACTCTTGAAGGTTGGCTGAAGTGCTCAAGAAGAATAGTGACGGGAAAGAATCACTTCATCGTAGCTTGTATTGTAAGTCAGTTCACACCTGCATAGTTGACTTACCGAGTGACATGACAGGGTATAACATCACTGCTAACGTTTGGTATATATTCCACTCTCCGTGAGCTCATGTCTTAACGCCACTCTAGTGTCCGGTTTTGGTGAGCAGAGCACCAATCCTTTCCTCTTGTACAGTGATAAATTTTGCATAGCGTTTGCCTCCTTCGCGTTTGTGTCAATACTCGACATAAAGGTTTCCACTTTGATTTTTGTACATTCAGGTTCCACGAGACATTTTCTGGTTTCAGCAAAATCTCGGTTGGGTTGGCCCTAGTTTTGTCCACCCTTGCATACTGATAGTTTCCAGTATCTTCTGTATATGGCCTTGGGAAGTGGTGTAGTGGTGGACCTTTTCATCGCTGGCTCACTCTGTATCAACTTGTGGAGACAACGCACTAGCTTCAATAAGTGGGTATAGCAAATTCAACTTCGAGATGTACAAGCTCACTGAAATACGAAGGACCAACTCTCTTGTCCGGATGTTGATGCTATACACTATCAACACGAGTAAGTGATTTCCAGATGTGCTTCATATCACGTACTGACTTGGGTGATGTAATAGCCCTTCTGACAACGTAAGCATTTTTGCCGGCCTTAATGAATCGTTTCAAACTCGTAGTGAGATAGAATTTGTTCTATAACATGCTTTATTACATACACCATCTGGCCAGATGACTTCACGTTTATCGGGATCTACTTCTCTCTTAGTAAATGTCAGTACCTCTCGTATCTTTTCTAGCTCATTCTCGCCGGTCGTCGTTACTGAAAATTTGACTTCTAGTGTTTCTTAACAGTTTATTAGCAACGTTGAACAGTAGGGATGCCCTTTCTGATAAACTTGGCGGAGTCAATACTTTTTCTGGTGCATCCTTCACCGCCGCAGAGACCAATGCATCGGATAACAAGCATCAACAGGTATGCCAGGAATTTGGTCCTCATCCCAGATCACTTAATAGAGTGTCAGTCCATCCTCTTGAATATCAACCGAGGTGTCATTGGGGAAAATCATGAAATGGAAAATCGTACAATGCATAAAGTACCCTCATCCATTCCTTAGCGCCACTCTCTCAAATAATATTTCCTCTTGGTGTATGGACTGTAACAGGAAAATATCATAGACAATTGCGCCAATACTCGATTTCACGGGGGATAGAGTCATCAACAACGATCAGTCATCCTTCTGTCATAAAATACTAATGCCCCGAGCTCTATAGATTCCCTTGGGGGTGTCCCTAGAGGAGTAGTCGGGTCATGAAAGGCAGCGTGAGGAGTGAAGACCGCAACACTGCCATCCTGCACGGAATCGAAGCTACCAAACAAAGGCTTAATTGAGAATGTACTCGGGCATCCAAAAGAAGTGGGAACTTGCCACTTGAATAAGATAGCTTCATTGGGCGTAACATTGTGGAAATACTTCCACTTCTGGTTAGGGTTATATTTAATTCCAAGTATTTCTCCTTCAAAATCAGGGTAGATAAGTGCCATTGGGATCACGTCTTTCTCGAGATCAATGCTCCTGTAGTCGCACAGGGCCAATGGCCAGTCCAATGCGGGGCGAGAGATGGGTCGCCAGAGGTTTATAATCTGGAAGCGGATTTTAAGTAGTTCGGGCCCTTCCTCAGCGGGGAGGTGGCGATGAACGCGGGCGATAGGAGCTTCGGCACTCTGATCGACGTGGACCTCCGATAGTGGCTGACGTTTAGTGGGGTTGTCGTCGATAACGCCAGGACGACGGCGACGGATTGCTATTGAAGAGTAAGGAAACAGCATAAATGCATGACTTTTATTGTATTGATTCACTGTGGTCGAAAATCACGACTCGATTGGCGCCTGTCGCTGATTTGAGAAGCTCGATGCTCTCAGGATAACACTCGCGCTGAATCTCAGCATCATCGAGAAAGGCCTGGTGTTTCGCAGGCTGGCGGACCAGCTGAAAACTAATGTAAAGTCGCTTTCTTTCCCGCGGAGGTTTTCGATTTTGACATGCTTAGATTCATGCTTAAAATTCTTCTTGCGCTCGCCAGTCTGTGAATCGGCATTCATGTGAAGATAAGCACGTTCGTCGAGTGTCTTAAGATCAGCAAAGAAATCGAGCGGGCTGGCGACAGTGGAAAGAACTTCGACAGTGGCCATGGGTGCCGTTGTAGTGGACTCTAATGGTAGGCAAGATATTGATACTTAATATACTCATGCTCAATGCACAAGGGTTACAATGTATCAATGTCGTAATAAATATTTCCTTGATAACCATCCCACATATCCAACTAACATGCTCGCTCCACTAACACACCCACATGCCGGACCCGAATTGCCTTTTGTACCTCTGACCGAGGACGGTTCCCCCACCCTATCAGCTCAACCACCGAGGCGTGCTCCAGCAAAGACGACTGAGGAAAACTTACGGCTTCCTTAGACCCTACCGCTTTAGGGTAAATGTATGTTTAGTTAAATGGTGACGCACGACGGCCGTTCGCGAAAACCGCAACGCTCCCCGGAAGATAACCCCCATGAGGACAGACAAACATTCATGTAGCGGATGCATATAGGGACAACCGGTCGGGGACTGTGACAGATAGTTTTGCGGAGCGACGCAGATACTGTTATGCCAGGCTGGGGCCCGTGCGCCGATGGGCATTTGATCGACGTAAACGCGGGTTCGGGGGGTAAGAAGCTTTTTCTGAGGCCTCTGCGGGGCAGCAGGTACACCTCAGACGACTAGCGACCATTCCGACTTGGTGCCAATATTTGGTAACCGTAGAAGTGTTCGATGTCTCGATCAACCGTGGTTACATGCAACGTGTCACGGTACACACGTGACCGCGTACTCACAGGCAGTTCACACTTGCAGATAGTTTTCCTAAGTTGATACATCTCGTTGTCAGGTATGTACGCTTGTTGAGGTGGAGACATGTCCAACACACCGATCGGTATTTACCAGTCTTTGTTTCTTTTTTCGTATATTTTTTCTATAGACATAAACAGAACACCCTCAGTCGACTACATTACCGTGAGTGACTGAGGGTGAGTTTTATCCATATTTTTACCTACCGACACCATACTTACCCATACCTGTAGCTCAATACTTGTTGTATTCTACAGGTAATATAACTCAGTCGACTACATTACCGTGAGTGACTGAGGCTCAATACTTGTTGTATTCTACAGGTTATTGGCTCCGTTTCTGCACTCCCACTGCGTTGAGCCACTGCTCCGACAAAACCCGACTCACCCCCCCCCACACACACAGGCGTTTTTCATTTTTTTTTCTCCCTGCTGTAATAGTCACAGAAAAATAAAATGTCATCCACAAACTCGTCTAATCCACCAAACTTCCCTGAAGAAGTTCACTTCAACAGTACAAACTATTCAACATTCAAAAATCGAGTCTTGATAGCTGCAAGGGCACGTGGCACTCGAGGCTACTTGGACGTATCAATAACTAAACCTAAAATCAGCAAAAAAGACACCCTAAAAACTCCAGAGACCAAACCCACTGAGTGGTCAT
>JAGGAV010008226.1:0-12784 GCA_017657295.1 Termitomyces sp. DKA64 | reverse complement strand
ATTTTCCACATCCGAATAATACTTACAAGTACCATAGATTAGATACTGATTGTATCTGTGCTATCTAGGTACTTAACTCAGTCAATTCTACACAGACTGAGGATTAGATACTGATTGTATCTGTGCTATCTAGGTCCCCCTGGTTCAGATTCCAACATAAAGTAAACCCGACCCATCCGGTCAGTGGATACCCCTCTCTGTCCTGGAATCACCAGGGTCGGTAACCGCGCGCTCATGATGTTTCTCCCAACCCATAATCAAATTTGGGCTCAAAGGCTTCATGCCAGGATATTGCCACTACTGGGGGTCGATCCGCCGCCATCTGGGTCGGTCGGGTTTACTTTACGTTGGGAGACATTCCACTAAGCCGCGCGGCTTAGTGGAATGTTTCCCAACAGACGTAAGCTCACCCGATGTCTCAGGCTAGAAGTGTAAAATTCCCCCTTGAAAGAAGATCAACGCAAGAACAAGATGAACTTGAACAAGCACAGCGCGACCAGAGCGCTACCTCCACCATACGCAAATAACTAGTCACGTGCTCAGGCAATCACCGTGGCATCCGGAAAGAACGAACTCATGCTCAGTACGTAAGTACCTCATTTTCACTTTTGCTTGGGAAATGTGCTCCTCTTATCTCAAAACCATTTACTATTTTGAATAGCTTTGACCGGTGCGATCGGGTATACCTAGGTCCCGTCGTCCTAGATATCCTTACGCAATTAAATGATATGACACCGTCCGATCTCGGAGTTCATTACAATTGAGCCATAATCCGTGTACGTGCTTAAAATTTGCGATGTACCATCATCTCCGACTTTAATGATCGTCTCGTTAGGGACGACGTCTCATACAACACTCCTTATTTGTGTGTGCACAGCCAGTTCGATGACGTCGAGCAACACCATTGAGTACTTCGGTATCCTCGGACAGTGCATCTCAATCTGAGCATACTGATTGATTGATATATTGAGCTCTATCTTTTTAGGACAAAGGATCACTATCATGGTGTTCTCTGCCGGGGGCTGTGCCAAGTTTTATGGCCTTCAGAGCCGGCTGATCTTTCCAAAGTTCCTGATCCCAACCTTCTCTTTCGCAGGGGACGGTACTCAACCATGAATGATAAAGCTCAACATCTCATATTGAGTGATACACTGGGTGAGGAACGCTATATAGAGTTCTGACCTCATTGTCTTAACCGATCTTGTAGGAGCATTGTTAATTGGTTTCCTTTTGGCGGCAGTGTATGCGTTGATAACGCCCTTTCATTTCCCCTTGTTGAAGCTTGCACAGCTTGTATGGTGTTAGCACACTACAGGTACGTATGACGAGAAGCCGAATTCTATGCAACAAAAATATCTCGATATATTGAACGAGGAAATAACCTTAAATCAGACCTATTTATACTGGATCAATTATCCAAAGGACCGTGCCCAAATAAAGGTCTTAGTCGCTGCTGTTTGGTGAGTATGATAGAGACATTGTTTTCTTGCGCTTTTCTCAGTTGCTCCCATTCAGGATACTTGACACTGCACATACGGCGCTTGGTGAGCATTAACCACGTTTTCCTTGTCGTATCATCGATATTGATTATTTTCATAGTCTCCGTATGCCTATACTACTATATGGTATGTTCTACAACGATCCAAAGCTGGTAACAACTTATAACAGGGGAAAGGTCACGAATTATGGCAATCGGCCCACCCTCACCTCTGGACATTGGTATTTCAGAACCCTCAATGTCTCTTAAGTTTATCATGAAACTGATAATATCTCACTCGAGGTCTCTCTTTGTGAGTTTCGATTTATTATAGGGGCTCATGTTGGTTTTAAGTTAACCCCTCTCGAACCAGACATCCTTGATCATTAATGTGAGAATTTCAAAATTTGTCTCATAGTGGGAATTGAAGGGTCACAGGTCAACATTGCCTTCCTTGTCCATGTGTTCGTCATCTATAATATGCACGCACCTTCGGTCAAAATGACCCTCTTTGACAGTTTTTTTACCCTGCAAATATTTCGCTGTATGTGAAGATTTCGTTTGTCCGTATCTATTATACTCACTCAGTCGGAAAGTCAGCAAAGAGGGAGTAAGATGGTGGTTAGCTTCGTTCACGGTAAGTCTCTATGTTTGTTCATTCGTCGAAATCGATGTTACTTTATATGCAGGGCTTCCTCTCTTTTGCGCAGTTCGGTTTGGGAATTGGTATGTATACAGTCAATCAGGACTATGTGATAGATGCTTATTGATGCCTTTGCCAGTAACCTCAGCCTTCCTGTAAGGGACAGAGATATCTATCAACTGATTCATCTATTGATCTAACTACAGAATCATCAACAAGGACTTTAGCACATTCAAAAGTCTATCGGTAAGGTTCTTTTCCCTTTTTGTTTCGTCCATAACGCCGGTGGTATATTCATATTTAGATGAAATCTATTCTTCCATTCGTCCTACTTGCACTCCTATCGGATATTATGATTGCTACCGCACTTTGCTTGCTCCTGCGTGGTAAAAAGAACGAGTTCAAGAGGTAAAATAGTTTTCAAACTTGTATCATACAGTCTAATTCTACGCTAGGACCAACACGCTTCTCAACAAACTTATAATATACGCTATCAACCGATGCCTACTTATCTTGTGTGTGGAATATCATTCTTCCTAGATACCTCCTGACTTTCTTGTGTTCTCTCCAGGATTGTCACGTTAGCAGAGGCAATCGTTGTGAGCGCATTTCATTGTTGACCTCTCAATCTCTTGGTAATCCTCATAGTTTTATGTCATCCCTGACAGTCTCTGGTTATGGGCATTGGACTTCGTCCTTGGTAAATGTGAGTAGAATTCGTAGAATCTGGCCTTATAACCATTGGTCCTGTGTATTGATGCAAGCTTAGTGTACGCCAATAGCTTTCTCGCGACACTAAATACTAGGCGGTCTCTGCAATCCAGTATGTCCATGTTGGTAGATGTAGAGAGGGAAAATTGTGAGGTGCGTAAAGCCGCGTTTCTCTCCTTCAAGTTATCGCCTGGAACTAATAGCAAACTCAACGGAACAAAGTATGTCGATAACTTCACGGTAGTAAGCCTCACAACACTTGTTCATGCTGTAATGATTACATAATCACGCCCAGCCGCTTGAGTTTTCAAACCAAGGGGAGGAAAGACACGATGTATCTCAATCTACCGATATCGGTGAAATTGTTCCTCAGGTCCGGGCAAGCCAAGCCATGGCTCAAACTCGCGGGATTGAATTCGGACAATTGCCCGAATCACATACCGTGTCGACTTATGAGTCTGCAAAGTTACCGATGGCTGGGACTGCCCTTGATATCTCAAAAGTCCGAGCACTGTAATTTGTACGTCTGGAAGATTTTTTCAGACGTTATGGGTTTATGGCTGAACCTACGTTTATACATATGGCTTGGAGGAGGCATGCGGCAAAAGCTGATAATCGTGGGAGAGAGAGAAGTACAGGTTAAACTAAAGAGGCGATATAATCGGTCTATCGAATAGTCAAATTGTAACAGGTTTTTGTCTGATCATGCCTGAGACAACTTGCAAAATTCAGAAATGGATCTCGGCATCCTGACCGCAAGGAATGAATAAATACATTGCTTTTTTTCAAGTTCGATTAATCGCCAGATTAAGGGTACCGCCAGTGAATGCATATATCTGCGGAGGAAACACAGTCGACTCAACTAAAGAAGAGTTTCTTCTGAGTGTTACTATCGGGTAGCGATGGCTCTTTTTTGAAAAGTAGGGAAAAGATGGGACTCTATTGTTCCTGCAGGCTTTCATTCACCGTATACCCACGGGGATGGAATCCCGTTTGAAGAACTGGTCAGCAAAGATGTGGCCCCTCTTGACACGATCAAGGATATTGACCTACAAAATGACAGCAACATATGGGGTATCACCGAAGATCAACCCAAGCTTGTGAAGAGAGCTTTGAAAAGGTAGCCTTATTTGCCCAATCTTCGAGATCATATGACTGCCCCAGCGCGATGATTACCAAAAATGAGGTCATTCTCTAAGAAATAGTTTGTGTATGGATATTATCCGCCGACGCTTCGTCATGCATCGGATCACCATTGAAATAGAACAGGATGAACAGCAGGTAATCTTCGATCATGAGGACGAGGCTTAGAAATGTACTCGAATCTCTTTAGACTTCTGCTTTTGCTCTCCGACTCCCAAACATGGGTGCTTCCTGAGAAACGTACGCGTCATTGAAAACATCGAAAACTTTTGAGTTCGAGGCATCCACATTGAGGGCGAGGCAATGATTCACGTCGAAGGGACGCTTTCGTATGATCAGTCGACGCAAATGAAATGGGCATGAGAACGCTCCTGCACTCGTCGTAAGATTCTCAAACCTCGTGAAAACCTGCCAATTAGCGCTTAGCGCCCGCTCGGCATAGTCCTGAATCACGAGGGAGCATCCCCATCTAGATCCTCATCTGGCTCGTTCGCGGTGCCGCGTACCGTGACCGAAAGATTTGTTTGCCCCTTCTTCCCTATGTATACCCGGGCGTCATCTGTAAAGCCAGTCTGTCACCATTTCCTTCCTCCCACCACAACCACATCGCACCAGAAGTATGATGCTCCCTCAGCCTCCCCAGAAGTATGGCTCTCCTTGGGGCTATGAGCACGGGCTTTCTAGTCCGTTCCAACACGTTGGTGAGCGAATCCCATCGCCGTTGTATTGGGGCCCTCATCATCGAATACAATAGCAGGGGCGACAGTCGCCATACGGACAACAGAAACTGAGTACTGGCCTGCACCGTCGGGAAGGGCGCGGGCGTTGTCCTTGACGGCCTCCACCTCGACCTACCACGATCGACGTGCGACGGAACGAGCTGCATCGTCGTCATCAACACAAGAAAATGTTCGCGGTCGTGAGGTGACACCGACAGAAAGAATGAACGAATACGTCGATGGGAGTTGGACGTCGCGGCCGGCGTACAATGATGATCTTCCGCCCCCACATACGAGATCACTGTACTGGACGATCCCGTTGCCAAAAATAGACGAACTCGATGACGTCGGAGCGTTCGGGGCGGGCACATCGTCCAGCGTTTCCTCGGTGGGCTATGGGTCGTCGTCGCCGCTGTCATCGAGTCATATACCATTACCACCACCGCCAAACCCTAACCCATCTCATTCCTCTGTCACACCACCCGCTAGCCAACAAGTCAGGCTACATCCCGTACTTGAGAACGGCTACTCGTCGTCGCACTCATCAACGTCGATCTACAGTGCCGCTCCAGCAACCACACCCAGTGTCGATCACATCACGGCCATGATTGCCTCCACGGGAGAGCTCATTCACATTCTTCCCTCTTCCCTCATCCCGCCATACACCGTCACCGTAGGCGATGTCCTCGAGGCCCTTGGACAAACAACATTAGGAAATCATAATGCAGCTTGTGACCGATGCCGAGTAACACCACATCAAAGACAAAAGTGCGGATGCCTTGCGATGTCCATCTTCCTTAACTCCTTGAGACTGTGGTGGAGTGCGTCGGACGGAACGCGACCGTATCCATGGCAGCTAGTCATTGAGCATCGGCAAAACAGGTGAAACGCTCATGATCTGTACTTGGACCCGAGAAAGAGTGGTATTGAAGAAAAGGACGAACTGTAATTTGATGACAGAGGTTCATTTATTATCTATTAAGTGGAAAATCAGTGATAAGTATGGCTTTTGGTACATATATCCACCTACCGGACTTGAACTTATCTAGAGAGAATATCAAACGCAACTCACTATCGTCGTTTGAATGGCTCCAAGGAATCCTCGAGGACGTTGAACCGTGAAACGCGTGATGATTCCGATGCACAGAAGACCATGCAGCCCGATGATCCGATATTAATTTCAAGCGGAGCTCTAAAAGTCGCAATTTCTTTTTTTTACGGCTTACTTCCAGGTGCTTTCTAACAATGCTCTTCATGATCATGCACTAATCACTGGGAAATGATAAATAGGAGTAATGCGTTGATTTGTAACAGCTGAGGGCAACTGAATGTTCCGAAAACTACTCAAAGATTCAATGATGTATGGAATGCACATCAATCGGGATCGGGAGAAATACAGATCAGGTAATAAGTATCTGAGATGAGTGCATGTATACCTGAGATTCCTATGTATTTCCATCCCTGGTATTTACGCGTCAAGTCGTTCTATTAAAAAAATTCTATGTTTATCTCTGCAGTGGCTTCGACGAGAGTTTTGATTTGACCCAAGGAATGGTAATCGCAGAAAGTTGCCTGCCACTGCATAGGCAGAAGCCTAGATGATGTGAGCATGAGATCGGTAACTGGTTATACGATCGGAGAAAATGTCGTCTGGTTGCGGTTAAAAATTAGTCTCGGCGGCAAGTCCTGCATCTTCTAGTTGTCCAAAAGCACGTTAGCTATGTATCATCGGCCACTAGGGAATGTCAGTCAACTTCTGAGTGACGAAGACGCAACAGAAATCATCTACATCATTGCCATATCCAACTGTCTGAAAATGTAGGCTCCGAACAAACTGTTTTGACATGCAAGTCGAGAAATATCAAATCAGTGCGGGTTTCGCAGGAACATATCATAGACTTCGCCCTTTCCAGACTGCTCGAAAAGTTCCCAGTATTAATCATGGAGGGTTGCAACAAAAGCACTTGACGACTTCACTTTTGACTCTGGTATCATGTAGATGTGCGAATTGTACGGATCGATCGCAATGTCACCGGTGCTCTGACCAAATAACATGTGTTCGGGATCAACGAGCAAGGTATGGGCCATTGCACAGCATGACATTACCAAGATCTAGGGGGGTTACTAGACAACAATAGAAGTATTATATAATGAGTTGATGTGTCATCCAACTTTGTTGTCTTGTATGTATACAAGCTATGCCCCATGCTGGGCTTCACCCTCAAACCCCTGACTGAGACCCAGCCCTAACCTCACTGCACTCAGTTAGGGCATCAACATCCAACTCAATGCTTAGTTCCAGTCCCAATTTTGCTGTGCTCAATTATGGCCTTGATTTTAGAACTCAATGCTTGGAAGTGTTCTGGCCCCAACTGTATATCAGTAACTCAGTCTCTAACCTGTGCCTTTGGCATGGGTCTTTCTTATATGTATTATTCATGCAGCTGATACAGAATGTTACAATTACAATGCTACTATCCAAGTATTAAACCTATCAAGTACTAAAATTCCTGGAAATCAGCAAAAATATTCCAATCTGTTGATAGCAATACTTACATTTGTAAACCATCCAGGACTTCTTGATATACAATATTTGCTGTCCCTCCTGATATATTCTCTGGTGACAAAATCACTTGATATGATTGCCTCCATGTGAAAATACAAAGGACTGAAGATCCAATCCAACATGCTTGACTGATTAGCCTTGTGATTTATTGATAGTCATTGCAAATGCCAATCTAACAGAAGATTGTCTTCTACACAATGGAATTGGAAGATCCTCTTCAGAAGCACCAGTGTTGATACATGGAAGAAAAACAGAAGATCTTGCAAATTTGGCATCACCACTGATATTGCAACATCTCAGAACACAATGGCCAATATCACTTACAATCAACCTTATCCCATTGCAAAGACCTTGAGATGGATCCAGATTCAAAGAAGCATAACTGGAGTTCCAGATTTCAGAGCTAATTTGGCCAATGATAATCTACTTGCTGTTAGGGAGTTGAGATAATCCATAGGATATGGAGGGAAAGCATTGGCATTGCATGTTTCAGTATGTACAGAATCTGCACTCTGCATAATTTTTTCTTGACCTGGAAATTTTTGAAGAACATTTGGATTAATTTCATTCACATCAGAATTTTTGAATGAGAGCATTGTTTGATCCAGATAATATTGATGATGATGATGATGTGAAATGTCAGGATAAGTTAGTGCAACCAATCCTTTGACTGGGTTGTTATCACACATCATTGTCTCTGAATTTGTATTGTTTCTCCAGGTCCAAGATTTCTTTCAGCACCAATATCTAATAGCCAATCTGCATGAGCAGTATTTTCAGGACTTTGTTCCAGTTGCATTTTATGAACTAAATAGAACACTTCAATGCTGTTTCATAATCTTCCTTTGCTATGAGAAGCAGTAATAATTTGTTGTCTTAATCCCCTTGGGATGAATGGCAGTGTTTGACAAAAATCTCCTCCAAAGACTATAGTAATTCCACCAAATGGAAGATCATTATCTAGAACATCTTGACAAGCACAATCCACACAATCAACACCATTTTTATGTTGCATTGAAACTTCATCCCAGATTATAAGTTTTGTTGTAATAAGACCTCATGCAAATTTGTTCCTCTTTTGATATTTGGCACCAATGTATCAAGAGCAGGAATTAGTATTTTGAAGTGTGAATGAGCAGTGTGACTACCTTCAAGCAATACAGCTGCAATTCCAGATGATGCCACACAAAGTGCAACATGTCCATTAGAATGAACAGCTGTAGCTGAAATATTGCAACCACATCCACCTGCACTGTGAACAAAAATCATTTTCCCAGAGTTGTTATTGACAGAGTTCATGTCATGACTGCATTAAAGACATGTAATTGCTCAGCATTGAACTTGGCTTTATTTTCATCAATTCTTATTTTCAATGCTTCAACATCATAATTTGGTTCATCATGTAACATCCAGTTGTCAGGAATATCATTGCACATTTCATTTTCAGAAGGTCCTGTAGGCAAAGGCATATTTGGAAAGTCTTTCAAAGTTTTCCAGATTGTATCAGGGCTTCACTGATGAGATAAAGACCATAGCCATATATTTTTTCTTCTTCAAATACTTGACCTCTGTACTGCCTCATATTTTCCAGTCTTCATTCCAAATCACTACAGATGTTATGTCTAAGTCAGTTCCACAGGTCTTCAGGAGTAGTTGGAGCATAATGAAGTAAAATAGTACAAAGCAATGATTAGAGGGTCATTCCAGTTTGCATTGGAGCAGCTTCATTTGTATCCATTCTGCATCATCTTCTAAGAGACCAGAGGCATTGCATGCTTCTTTATATGTTGTAGATTCAATGTTGTTGACAGCTCATGATTTGGCATCTGTTACAATAGTCAACAACATATGAAGATAGAATTTGGGCACATTGGTGTGCCTGTGATAGAAGCAGATCAGAGCTTGTGCACATACATTGGCCTGCAGTTGCCAAGAGATGTCTTCAATGCCATATCCCTTTCACTTCACCTTGAACTGCAACTTCCCCCAAAACACCCTACTATCCAGAATATTCTCCACCTCATATTCCTCATTGTTGACCCTCATTGTTGACCAGAATTGGTGGTGGTGGTAGTTTAGGGTGATGGCCAGAGATAGGGTCTCTTGGAGCTGGGAACATTTTGACAACATTGAAGACTGGGTACAGCTGATGCAAACTGATGGAGAGCTTCAGTCAATATGCTAGTGGCCTTACCTGCCTCTCCACTATGAAGGGACCAAGATGATGATGCAACAGCTTCTGAGATGGCCTTGTGGTTTTGGTGTCAGGACTGTCCAGGCACATGTAGTCTTTAGGCTTGTATACTGAGGCTGGTGTCTGCTGCTGGTTGTAGTACCATGCCATGCCATGCTTTGCCTTTGTCAGTGCTACCTTTGCTTCCTCCTAGGCCCTCTTCATTCTGTCCATGAGTTTGTTCATAGAGTCATTCTCAGAGAGGTATGCCTGAGGTTTAAATCCCATGCAAGGGTGTCTGCTAGAAGAACAAAGTCATCTAAGTGGAAGAATGAACATGGTTGTTGTACTGGAACTCTGTGTCTGGCAGGAGCTCATCCCTCATTACAAAACAAGCAAAGATACTAATCTAACTCCTGGTTAACATGTTTGGTCTGATCATCTGACTGGGGATGATAGACAGTGATAGTATGGAGCCTCACCCTCAGCAGACATTATAGTTCCTGAGTGAATTCTGCCACAAACTGAGGGCCTTGATCAGAGACATACCCATCCAACAGGCCATGGAGCCTCCAAAGATTCTTTTGATACAGAGTAACCACTCCTAGGGCTGAGCAGGTGGTATGAGTGGAGATGAAGTGGGCCCTTGCTGTAGAGGTCTATCACCATTACTGCATCCTACCCATGAGCCTCTGGGAGTTTGACAATAAAGTCCACTGAAGCAACACTCCAGTGGGCAGCTGGGACAGGGAGAGGGTGGGGCTGACCCATTTTTGTTTGATTGATTTATTCATGCTTGGGGCATAGCACCACATTGCATAGTACTATCAAAGATCTACAACAGCCATGAAAATCTGACCCCCCCACATATATGGAGAATGAGCTGGCAGGCCTTCCCAAGCTGTTTTTGTTTGTGCTCCCCTGTTACATCCATAAGGCTTGTGATGGACTTGGGGTGCTACAAGTGCCTACTGCTAGTGGCAGTTGGCTTGGGTTGAGCAACACAGTGTTGCACCCAACCCAGGGGTGTAAGTTAAGTAAGAGGTGGGGAGGGGAGGAGCACTGGTGCTGATATTAGGGAAGGAGAGGGGGTATAGTTAAGATTTGAGGCTTGGCTGAGCTGACAGTCAGGGACTACTTAGCATGGATGATGTGCTAGAGATGGGATGTTAGGTCTCAGGTATGTAAAGCTTCAGGCATTTTATGGTGTGGATGAATCTAAAGAGGTGCTTCAAGGCATCCAGTTTGCTTTGTAGGTAGGAAATAGACTCAGCTTTGCATTTCAGTTTGTGCTATAATTGTCAATGATGTTCAAACTGGTAGTGGCAGCATTCAACCAGGAGATGGTATACAGTCTTGACAGTGAGATTCCCACAATGTGGACATACTGGCAATTCAGATTGGTGGATACAGAATAGATAGTGATTGAGTGGGATGTGGCAAGTGCAGAGTTGTATGAGGAGGGCAGAGTGGAACCAATTGGGCAGTTGTGTGAGGTAAGGGTATTGCTTCAAGGATAATGACTGGTTGATGGCATGGCTGTTGGCATAATGAGGGGAACATTTCCATTGGGCTCCCCATTTTCCCAGCAGTGCATCAGATGCTGCCTGGCATGTTGTGCTAATACTGGTCAGGAGTGAGGTCCAGTGAAGGGTGGCTGGGAGGGATTTGATGTTGCTGGTATGACCTTATAAGGCTTGCTTTGCAAGCTTGTTGGCACATTCATTGGGGTCCAAAGCTGACATGTCCCAGTGTCCAGTGCAACTGGAGATCAATGACATCTTTAGTATAGTTGTCCCACTTGGATTTGCTGTGTAGTGCACATTCATGCTCTGTGGCTCAAATGGGTGATCCTGCTTGATATGAAGGAGCTTGGCTGCCTTGTGGACTAGGTCAAGGAGGTAATGTGATGAGTGGGGATGCCAGTTGAGGATGGATCCTAGTATTGCTTGACTGTCACTGCCAATGACAGCCAGTGCAGGGAGTTTGTGGGACAAAAGGGTTAGTAAGTACAGGGCAAGGATAACACCTACTGTCTTGGCCTCATAGACAGTATGCTCAGACTTGCTATCAAGGTGGTTGTAAGGGGATCAGTCTTCCAACCATCCCACCCTCACCAGGCCTAGCCTGTGGGGATCAGCACCTCTACCTAGCTGACCTCTGGGCTGGCTAGCCCTTCTTACTCCCTCACTGTCTTGGCTCCTATGCCTAATGGGTATATCATACTTGGCACATGGTGTATTGTTGTCTATCATTGATCCTTCTACTACCAGACCTAATTAATCAATAGTTTGTAGTCATTGGCCTCTGCTTTGTCATAAGGCTGTAGTCAGCAGCCTCCAGGCTTAGTCATAGGTACTTAGTCATTGAGTAGTCTTGTAGTATATATAGGGGACCTGGGGATAAGATATTCTCAGTCCAGACAATAGCATTGCTTGCAGGTTTCTTCACTAGCATAACTGTGAGCTTGGCCAGTGTGGCCCCTTGCCTTCTGCCTTGCCCTCTGCTTTGCCTCTGGTTGTTGCCTGTTCCTTGCCTGCCATGCCTCTGGCCAGCTTGCTAACCACTTGCCTCTTGACTGGAGAGTCAAGTTGTGAGTGGTGGGCTTGGTTTTGACTCTCCACAGCTGATGTTCCCTTACAGTGGTAGCATAGGTGCTGTGTTTCCACCTCATTGACATAGAGCATTGCTGACACTCCAATGCCATCCTCAAAACCTGAGCCATTGCAATTAACAGTGGCAGGGGCCTTGGCAAAGGTGTCCTTAGTGAGCTCAAGGGCAGAATCCTTGTCCTGTGCTATGAGAGTCAAGAAGGATGGTGAATTGTTTGGACTGTCTGACAGGCTTGACAGTCTCAGCTGTTTTGAAGTTAATCCAGTAACAAAATCAAGGTAGGAGGGTATGACTGTCAGTATTCTTCCAGAACGCTCCTGATTGCTTCGACCGGTAGCGCTTGAATTTCTTTACTTTCACAAGAGGACCCTCCAACGTGATATCAGTATCGGAAATGTCCTGATATCGTCTATCGATGGGGAAACCAATACCAAGGGATGTCTGATCGACTTTGATTATGCAAAAGTAGTCGATCAAACGAAACCGTCCATCATCCGCAAGACCTGTAACTGGGCCCTCAACCCGCAACAGCAATATCATCTTGATTTTCTCCGGCTTTCAAACAAGGCACTCCCTCTGCGGGCCGCTCGTGTCCTTGCGTTCTACGATGTTAGTCTTGCCTATCTTCGGGGGCTGGGGACTATCACAGGGAGGTCATCGTTCGTAGATGAGGTAACTAGATCTCCTTCGTCGTCATCGAGATTTAACAATTGTATCTTTAGGCCGACCTCTCTGAGGA
>JAGGAV010008225.1:0-12811 GCA_017657295.1 Termitomyces sp. DKA64 | reverse complement strand
CACTTCCAACCCTTGAGGACAATAATGGGCAAAGTGGCCAGCCCTTCCACAGCATCAACACAGCAGGGGGGTGGAGGACCACTGGTGGGAGGCATCAACATCCAAAGGGACTCTGGGGTAGAGGGCATGGGGGAGCAGCTGAAGGGGCACAGAAAGGAGCAACAGGAGAGGGAACAGGGAAGATTGCACCCACTCAAGGGGTAGCCAGAGAGCAAAAAGGAACTGGAGGGTGTTGAGTATGTCACAGCTTATGCTTGAGTTCTATCAGCTGCCACTGCTCATGCACCACCTTGTACCAAGTGTCTACATGTTCATCATTGGGGCACCCCTCAGCCATATTATCAATACAGTTCATGAGAGAGGGGTGGAGTCCTTCCTGAAAGGTGAGGCAGAGCTGAAGACCACCTGGATACCCAGCCTGCTTGACCAAGGCACAGAATGAGTCAATATACTCATCTAAGGACTGCTTCCCTTGACTGTACTGATCTTGGTCTTGAAGGGAGAAGGCAGCAGTCTTGGCTGGGTCAAGTGGGGAAAACTCAGCTTGGAAATCCTTCTCAAACTCTGTCCAACTAGCAAAACTCTCTACTCCTCCTAGACCACTGGAAGATGTGTAATGCATAGGTTGAAGCTCAGCCTGTCTTCATATGGGAAAGGACCCAGGTAATCTTGAGGGCATCAGAGGTGAAGGCTTTGCCACTCAGCTGAATATAGGTGATACAGGACTGGAGGAAATGTTCCCCAACCTTACAGTCCCTATCAAAGACATCAGGTAGTGCAGGGTGAGGAAGTTTGGAGTGAGGAGTGGGGAGGCCTAATGTAAGGGGCAGAGCAGACCTTCCTGCAGCTGCAGGGGGCATAGGGTGAGTGGTAGGAGCAAGGGGGAGGCATTCCAGAAGGGTTTGGAGGGAGAGGGACACAGCTTTAGTAGTTTGGCATAGTCCAGTGAGTTTGGCAATGTGGGAGGTAAGGGAGGCTTGGGTAAGTTGGACCTGTGTCTCTAGAGCCAACAAGCAACTCCAGGCTTCATTCTGGGGGCTTGAAGCATCAAGGAAAGGTGCTGGAGGGGCTGGCTGGGTCATAGTGAAAGCACACAGAGTAACAAGTTGCCAGTGGGGGAGAGACCTTTCAGTTGCACCAACTTATTGGAACATTTGACCCAACTGTATTGACTTATCAAAACAATGGAAAAGGGGGCTCCCAGACTGAAACTAGAGACTTGTTCTGCTGTAAGGGCAACCTCTGGAGGCTGTGGCTAAGTCACACAACTAGCAGAGGGAGATCCAAAGTCTATTCAGTACTGTACAAGGGTCTATGGACATAACTACTCACCTGGCAGAGGGAGATCCAAAGAGAACAAGTCTAAGAAGCTCCCTGGCCAGGTGTCATGCTTCAGGAGAACTTCTAACCCTAACCCCAAGGTGCAAACTCCGAAAATTGCCATAACTCCGGAGATTGTACCAAAAATGGAAATCCATTGTAAATGGCCTCGATCTTTGGACTCATGGCATGTGACCATGTGAAAATATGACCAAAAGGTAGCCATGGGTTGAAGGTATTTGTCACCAGAAGATGGGAGGACAGCAATGAAAGGCAGGCTTGAAACAGAGGAAACAAACCACAGGGTCTGGTATGAGCAGTTCCCTGACAACACACTAGCCATAGTTGCTAACATTGCTAAGACAAAAGACAAAGGCAACACCCTCAGATGATGTCCACACTATATTGAGAGCTAGGTTTTCAAGGTAGTTGCTGAAGAGAGAGAGAGAGAGATCTGTAGTCTGAGAGCTAAATAAACCTTGAAGACATGCTAGGTGGGGTGCTTTTTCTCTATTTTTGCTAGGTATGTACAGGGGTATTTATACAATTTGCAAGTGTAGTAATCAGCAAGGGAAAATAGTCACCACCAGCAACAGCATCTGTCAATGTGTCCATAATGCATACTAGGTGCCAATATGGTCACCAAGGGTATATACACATTGTCAAAAACTGCATAATGTCTATCAAACATAAAAGAAATCATACTGCACATCAGATTTTGAAGTGTAGACACCATTCAGGTATGTTGGTTAAGCAAGACAAGAAAAATGGAGAGATGAGGGTCATGTGTCTTTTAGTACCTGTTTTGAGAGGCCAAGTCCCTTTGTTGCCAGGTGGTGTCACTAGTGATTGTCAGTAAGAAAAGGTCTTGACTACATGCTTCTAGACCAAGGGACTAGGCTTCATGTAATGGGGCTCAGCTATGTCAAAGTCAGGTGCTGCCTCAGATAAAATAGTCAGAGATGGTGATAATGGTGCTCAGTGACAAGTGGGTCTTATCACCAGTGCAGTCATGAGTTGAGGATTTTGGTGACTTCATATCTGTCCTCTCCATTGACCTCAATGGCTAGAGGTGATCTGTTTTGCTGGCCCAGAAAGGGGTCCAGATTCTGGCACTC
The DNA here is from genome assembly GCA_017657295.1 of Termitomyces sp. DKA64. NCBI lineage: Eukaryota > Fungi > Basidiomycota > Agaricomycetes > Agaricales > Lyophyllaceae > Termitomyces > Termitomyces sp. DKA64. Next base: position 10,373 of record JAGGAV010008225.1, on the reverse strand, counting down.
TAAGAGACAGACATGGAAGATGGGGTGAAGTCTCTTCATTGCAGCTAGAAGGTCAAGTTGGTATGTGTGGGAGGATACCCTTTGGAGCATTTTGAAGGGTCTAAGGTGCTTGTGGTTTTCAAGGGGGGCCACTGAGTCTTGACATTCCAGTGGTTGAGCCAGAAGAGGGATCTGACAGGCCAGTCTGAAGTGGTGCTCTGGCAGATGTCTAGGTGCTTGCAGTAGGACTGGTTAGCAATGTTTATTTCCTGCTTGAGGTACTCCTGCAGGCTCTGGAGGTCCTGGGCAGTGGCATGGGCTACATGGGACAAGATGTCTCAGAGGGATATGGTGAGCCAGAAGTTGTATCTGGCTCAATGAGGGGAGTTGTTGTAAGTAAATTCAGCAATGGGGAGTTCAGTGTACCAATTGTTCTGTAGGTAGTTCATGTAGAGCTGGAGGTATTGTTCCAGAGTCTGGTTGATGTGCTTGGTCTGGCTGATGTGCTTGGTCTGGCTGATGTGCTCAGTCTGTCTGTCTATCTCTGGGTGATAAGCTGTTAATAGGCTGGACTTGATTTTCAGGGCCTGGCAAAGAGATTGCCAGGATTGTGAGACAAACAATGTCCTGTGGTCAGAGATGATGTTGTCAGGCAGGCCATACTTGGCAAAGATGTGGGTGATGAAGTGTCAGGCCAATTGGGGAGCATTGTTAGTGGTGCAGCAGGGGATGGAAATGGCTTGTTTGGTCAGTCAGCAGACCATGACAAGGACTGCATCATGCCCTTTGGACTCTGGAAGCTTGGTGATGTGAGCTATGGAGATGGAGGATCATGGGTGGCATCCTAGGGCAAGGGGTTTGGGGAGTCCAAAGGGGCAATGGTGCAGGACCTTGCTTATCAGGATGCTTCACAGGCAGACATACCAGGTGATGTTCCTTTTGAGTCTGGGCCAGAAGTATGTTCACATGATGAGCTGGAGGGTCTTCTGGATCCCTGGGTGGCCATAAAGTTTGTGATCATTGGTGTTGCTAGAGGATTTCTAGGCAAAGGTTCTGGTGGTCTGGAACATATATGGTGCTGTTTTGGAGGAGTAGTTGGTTGTTGGGGAAGAGGGTATAGGTGGAGGGGGAGGAGGGGGAGGAGGGGGAGGAGGGGGAATTTTGGGGGTCATGTGTGCAGAAATAGTCATCCAGAGTTCCTCATTGTTCAACAGGAGGGTGGAGTGGAGTTGTTCTGGGGGGATGATAACTTGTTGGTTGAGGGCATTTTGCCTGGCTTCAAAGCACTTGCACAGGCATACATTGGGTCATCATGTTAGGGCATCAGGTTTTGCTCTGAGTTGGCCAGGGCAACATTGGATGACAAAGTTGTACTCAGACAGTAGCTCAGACCATTGGGCCTGCCAATGGCTGAGCTGCTTGGTAGTCATGAAATACTGGAAGTTGTTGTGATCCAGGTATATCTGAATATGATGCCAAGCACCCTCCAGGTAAGCCCTCCACTGCCAGAAGGATTCCACAATTGTGAGGAAGCTCCTTGTTGTAAATGTTGTAGTTGATTTCTGCAGGGATCATGGAGCAAGTGTAAAATGCAATGGGTCAGAGCTCTTGGATCTCAGGGTCTGTCTGTGAAAGGATTCCTGCAAGAGCTTAGTCAGAGGCATTGCATTCAAGGATGATGGGAAGAGAGAGGTCTTGATGATACAGGATGGGAGCAGAGGTGAAGGTGGTTTTGAGGGGGTCAAAGACACTCTGGCAGTCTAAGTCCCATTTCCACAGAGTGTCCTTCAATGCCAAGGTACTTGATTTCCTGGGTATGGAAAGAGCACTTCTCAGGTTTGGCATGAAGGTTATTCTGCCAGAGTTGCTCTAGGATGCATCAAATGTGATCTCAGTGTTCTGCCAGGGAGTCAGAGTAGATGAGGATATTATCCAGGTATACTACCACAAAGATGTCATTTATGTTATGGAAGATGTCATTCATGAAGTGTTGGAAGGTGGCAAGGGAGTTTGTTGTTCTGAAGGGCATTACCAGATATTCAAATAACCCATAGTGTTTTCAGAAAGTGGTTTTTCACTCATGTCTGTAAGCAATGCAAACATTGTTGTACTCAAAGTGGAGGTTGATCTTCATGTAGACTTTTGTGCTCTGGAGTTGGTCTATGAGGTCTCTGATGAGGGGAAGGGGGTACCAGTTCCTCTTCATGATCTGGTTCAGCCCTCAGTAGTTGATGCAGAGGTGGAGCAAGCCATCCTTCTCTTTAGCAAAGAGGACCAGGGCTCTGGCAGGGGAGGAGGAGGATTGGATGAAGCCTTTTCATAGCATTTTGTCTACATAGTCCTTGAGGGAACAGAGTTCTGTCTCTGACATGTTGTAGACCTTTCTGAAGGGTGGGGGGGGGCACCTTCCTCCAGGTCAATCTGATGGTTGTAGAGTCAGTGTGGGAGGATTTCCTTCACACTTCTTTCCAAGAATATGTCTACAAATTCATGGTATTTCAGGGGGACAACCTTGTGCAGAATCTCTTCTTTGGACTCAATAGGGTCCAGGTATTTCTGAGCCCTGAGCTGTTCAGCAGGTTTTACATATAGCTGGTAGGCTGTCCCATCTGGGAGGATTCTGGTAAACAGGGCAGCCCAGCAGGCCCTTGAACTTGTTGCAGGGGATGTTTGGAGGAAAGAAATTGGGTGGAACAGGTTGAAGGGGCTTGTTTGGGAAAGGGGGTGGAGGAGAGGAATTGTCAGCATTGGTGTCATGATTCATTAGGGGGAGGTGGGGTTGTCAATGCCATGGTTTCCTTCCTCCCCCCAAGGTTCCACAGGAAGGGTGGGAGAGGGGATTCAGGGCTCAAGGAATGAGGCTGATTGTGATCAGTTTCTTCATCCACAGTGGGGGTGTATTGGGATCAGAGGGAGATTCCTGCAGCTAGTCAGGCATCCTTGTTGTCAGAGGTCATGCTCATTGCTTTTTAGTTGATGTCAAGGTTAGCTTCCCAGAGCCATGGTAGTCTGAGGACAATTGGAGTAGTGGGGTGCAGCTGGGTGATTTTTGGGTTGGTGGGGAAGCATAGGCCATTGGGTAGGGAGAGGGTGTCAACATGATGGTGTGGGATCAGCCTGGAGGTCATTGGCTGACCATCAAAGAGCTAGAGTTCTATCAGGGTGCCCAATACCTTGTTGGGGAGGCCAAGTTCCAAGCTTGCAAAAGTTCCTGTTGCCCCACTGTCAACAAGGGCAGCATGGGTGGTGCCTGTGAATTTGAGCATGATGTCAATGATGAATAACCATGGTGAGTTCAAATGCAGCTTGCTGAGGGATCTGGAGCTGGTTTGTTCTGAGCTGGAGGGCAGGGCAAAGGGAATGTGGGAGGAATTCTTGTGGTCCAGGATTGTGACGGTCTGCCAGTTTATGCAAGGGTTAGTGGTACAAAGCCATGGGAGACCCAGGACAATGGAGGCAGTTTTGTGCAGTCTGGTGATCACCATCAGGAGTTTTTGCTTGGTGCTGTTTTCAAAGTAGAGTGGGGCATAGGTGTAGTGAGTGACTTCTCTGGCAGAGGATAGTCCTCTGTCAACTAATCAGAGCTGGATGAGGTTTGGGAGTTGGATCTGGGGGAAAAAGGGATGGTAAACTCAGTCTTTGTCAACAAAATTGTCTGTGGCACTGGTGTCAACTAGGGTGTTAGTGGTGTCAGGGCAAGGGATGGGGGTGGGAGATGTCTGGAGCAGGAATGCCTGAAAGGATTGGGAGGATAGGTTCTCTTGTTGCAGCAGCCACTTGCATAATCATGTATGCATTAGCATCATTTCTAACTTACATTAACTTGTATTACCCCAACTCCTATACTTGCTTCAATCCAAATGCCTGCCATCTCATGCTAAAGGCAGACCACTTAGTCACTACATTCCACATTCACTTCAATAATGTGTAATGACATTTGAATGAGGTCTTCATGTATAACTACACAGGAAGGTCATACAAATGGGTGCCAAAAAAGGTGATGAAAAAACATCTGTTCAACAAAAGCTCGAAAAAGATCACGAGTCTGCCATTCTATTTTTTCTTCTATCTAGTCTTATCAAGATTTTTCCTGCAGCCTACCATTTCAATACCAACCGTTCGTTATAGTGTGCCATAGCCACTGGTAACGCAACGTATCAGCAGGTCAGGTATTTTTCTTCACATAGGCATAGGTAAGTCCGTTATCACGTCAAGGGTAATCAGTTTTTCATATATTTTATTCTTGCTAGTGGAATCTTTCGTTTCTCGGACTTGAGCACATGAAAATTTGATGATTGTAATATAATTATCAATCGACTATACAAACGTAGTATACAAATGATACGATGCAAAACATCATTCATATATCACAGCTCGTATGGACGCGATGAACGAGCAGTGTAGACCTCGGACTTGCCGTGCGCCGCGATGGCTCATCCTCGACGGTAGCTATTAAATTCCGTCTTGACATCCAGCCTTACAAATTTGTAGACACCCTTCCTTCAGATTAGCAACCAGATCAACACTGTCCTCGGCCGCCATGAGGTATACAAAAAGGACGACTACGCAGCAGCATCAAATCCTACAGCCTCTTTACACCGAGTGTGGCTACAGCTTCGAATTCTGTATCACATGGTAAAGATCCGTTTGCTGATTTAACTGGACTTTTCTAAGTGTAGATCGCGTATGTGGTTAAGATATAAGAAATATATTGAGTCATTTATATCCAGACCGCTTTCCCATGCCTCTCCCTCTTCAAACCTCTCTCTTTGTGCTCCCTGATGTGCTTTTTTATGGGTTTTCATATTGTGACAAGCGGAAAATGGTTTTCTGGGAAAGCAGTATACGAATATTCATTTGAAGAATCAGCTGAGGAGTTTAATGGCAAAGCAGAAAAAGGCAGAGGCGAATATGGTGCGTTGCAATGTTTCTGCGTGGTTGTTCTGTACAGAGCGCAATGTACAGAATGCTCCCGAGAAGACAGGTCTCAGCCCAAAGATAGAGATCGCGAATAATTCCAATGATGTGTACGTCTACCATTAAAATGTGAAGTTATCGCCTCGAGAGTCCGGCGAGGATTCTGACAAAGAAAAGAAGCATCTCTCAAAGAAAAAACAACGCAAGCTGAAGGCTTACGGTTGGGGAACGTCACTGCTTCCCATCCTCGGCTTCTTCTTCACCTCAGACGTTACCGCAATACGGTCCTAATTCCTATGCACTGGAGCGCGAAAAGGGACTATTTGCAATGTAAGTGCGGAATTAAGAGGCCTTCGTCTCAGCTTCCTGCGTATATTGCCGATACGAGCATTGCGACAATGCGGTATGCGGTGAAGACAAAGGAGGTAAACATATCGTTGAAGGCCAAGACACGCGAAAGAGTGCTGCCAGAGATAGGAAATGTTGATGTCAATTATCAGATACTGCATTATGTGTTCTTCAGGATCCAAGAGAAGGCGCCAGTTACGGGCTCTGGAGAAATGTCAGCGACTTTTGGTTTAATTCTTCTGTTTTGGCTCAAAGTTTTCAACCCCTCCAGGTATTATGAGGGCAAGGAGTTTGAGACGTTGCACAGGAAGAAGGGGCCAGGTGTCGCCCTAACTAGTTGAGATGCTATCGATTCCTCCTTGCCCGACTTTTGGGGATTACGCAAGGCTGTACAATCCGAGAAGCGGTGGACGCTGATGTTATCGGGTCTTATGGGCAACGAAAGGGGATACGACGCCAGCGTCATCTCGAGTGCACCTCTGCCTGTCCTTAAACTCAAAGGTTTGACTGAAGGAAGAGCTCCGCCGAAAGTATAATGCTCATTTGCGAGGTTCTGCGAGTGTGCTTGGAGTGAACGGGGAAGATTTTTCAAAAAACATCATGGAGTGGGGGCGAAGAGTTGTTTGTCCAACACAAATAACACGCTGGGCGTCTTGCGCTCGAGGAACCTCTGTAAAGATTCTGACATTATCGTTGAAGACTACCGTGTAATATGTCCGCCCTGGATCGCACAGGAAACTGAAGGGTCCTTCAGTTGTTGAGGTGAGCGTGGGGAGCACTTGGAGGGGACCACGCCTGTAGTCGGGTGATTATATAAAATTTGTGCAAGACAAGGGCGGTCAAGGGAGGACTCACTGTGAATGATAGTGACACTAAGTATGTACATAGGTGAGAATAGGAAGTCAAGGGCTTCATCAGGAGTGAACGACGTGGGCACAACACTTACCACGTTGCTCTTCACAATTGTCTTTTTTGTCGGGCGCTGATAATAAAAACACATATATGTGTCACCAAGAACCATTGTTGCCCACAACTGAATTCCCAAGATAATTGTGCAGTGGCTGCTGGGATAATTCTACTAGCTTTTGCCAAGAACGCGGTCCATTTTAAAAGACATCCCAGCCTTGCATTGTGCTACTAATACCCCCTCTATGCCACCAACGCTGAAACAACTTCTCCATCTCAGGAGGAGGCAAAAAACTCGGACGTTGCAAAATGTGCTTGAACCCCGACGTTACGGTGAGCAGGGCATACACCAGGTCTTTCAGCTATCTGAATGAATCTTTCAGATCGCCAGTCCTCCTCATCCAACAACAGTTTGACAACCACTGCGCCAACAACATCCATAAAGGCTCCCATGAATCACCTCCCTGCAGACCTCTTAGGTCTCATCTTCATTTATACTCTGGATCCCTTGTATGATAGGCGAGAGTACGGACCTGATGTCAACGACCCACGCCTAGTACTTGGTGGGGTTTGTAAATGGTGGAGAGATGTCGCAATATCAATGCCGATGCTTTGGTCAACATTCAATGCCTACTCTGTGGGAAAAAACAATGACATGGCCTTGTATCGACTCTGGCTTGAACGTACTCGTGGTGCCCCGTTGGTTATAAATTTCGATAAAGTCGGCTTCGACATAGAGTTTGACGCCGCCCTGACATTATTCTTTTCGCGTAGCCACCAGTGGGCCGACGTGGCAATCAGTTTACAGCCACTGACGTATACTAAACTTTTGGAATTGCAGCCAGAGAATGTCCCTTTGCTGCAGAAAGTCCACATCGATGTCCTAGCCTATGACAGAGATCGCTTTACCAAGGATGATGCCAACAAAATCATTTCCGTTCTTGGACTCATACCAACCCTGTCCGATTTGTCCTGGAATTTTAAGACTCCAGCTCGCATTTCTACGTTTATATGGCCAAATCTTAGAAAGCTTGTCATGATGACGCTTTTTCGAACTGCAGAGTGTTTGAAGTTGCTGTCTTGTCTGCCACAGATTGAAGACATTATCTTCAGCTGTTATGTTCACTCCCCGATTAACATTGCCTCTTCCACTCTCACGATTGAAAGCTTGCGCTCATTGAGTATTCAGAGTTGTGATGACCCTGCAGCGCTCTTCAATGCCCTAACCCTTCCGTCATTGAGCACCCTCTTGTTACCTAGACCTGAGGATTGCTCTAGCCTTGAACGTCTTATTGATCGTTCTGGTTGTACACTTCACCATTTAACGATCTGTGCAATGGGGCCTCGATACGACTTTGACCTCCGCTATGAGCTTGTAAATTTTCTTGAGTTGAAGTGCTTTCACTCGATACGCTCACTCAGGTTGACTTTGATGCAAGACTTGACAGATGAGGTTGCAAGGAAACTCACATGGAGCATTGACAGTAGTTCTTCAGATCAGATCTTTCCGTATCTGAACACAATCGGGTTCGAGAGCCATGTCATCTCTGATGACGTTTTTTCACGTATGATCTCATCTCGGTGGAAAGGAAGTCACGATCCTCATGGGCTCAAAAGTGTCGAACTTCCGCAAGATTTTTGGAAGCGTCGTGATAAACAGACTGATGTAGCTACTTTGAGCTGTCTGAGGGAACAAGGTCTAGAAATTGTCCAAACTTTCTATTAGGAGTGTTTGTTTATCTCGTACATATCCACCTGATTGTCACCTTTCCTACTGCTTTTTCACATGAAGCCACTGCCTGCCTTGCACGAAATCATTGATAAGTTTACCATCCTGCTTATGGTCCTTCATTGCTGAGTAGATCAAGGAGAATGAGGAGTTCTCCTTTCGAGATCGCAAACCAATGAGTAAAGGGAGTTGACAAACTGTAACGCCGCAACGTGAGAGTTTCAGATTATTGATATGCGGGCATTGCTCAATCTCTACTATTCCGCCACTTTTTTCGATAGTTGAACTCAAAGCCGTGATGAATGAGTCTCTGATGGGTGGCTTGTGTTTCAAGACGTTCCTGTCATCTAGAACACAGAGTTCTCGAAGTTTCTCTATATTCTGTAGACCAATGAATTCCTCCAGCTCCTCAGACGGTGGTAACATGTGTGATAGCCATAGCGATTGTAGGCGGCCATGAGATCTTTCTACAAGCCTCTTGAAGCCAATACATTCCCTCTCTTCATCAGGATGTACTACTGTTGAAGCATCTCCGATCAACAAAAGAGTCTATGTCGTGAAAGTCGGAATGTGGTTGAGATGACAAGGGTCATGAGCGTGTTTGCCTGGACAATTGGGTTCCGGCTCGATCCAGATTCCAAGTCTCATACAGAACAACATATAGCAACTTCAGACAGTGACTATTGTTAAGCAAGTTAGGCAATTTCTTGCACTGATAAAGTTTTGAACATCAAAATCAAGCTTGAGGATGGTATTCCAGGTTTGTGGCACGGGAACCGGCAAGACTGATGGTGGCATAATAGGATGGGGTGTATCGTACCTGGGAGAACTCGAGTGGATTTCGGAGGTTCTTCCTGGAACTCTGTAATCAGGTCTGTAGGAATCATCTCATCTACCATATACAGCCTTGAATCGGTTGCCAACGCCATTTATCGTTTGTTGCAATCTGGAGTGCCGCGGCGACTGCGAGTTTGGTTTCTTCTTTCGAATATTATTAATAGGTTGAGCTGTATATGAGAAATTCAAGTCAGCGACAGATATTTGGGGTCATAATTGTACTGGCCTTCGAGTTCAACTTGAGATTTGGAAATTTGGATGTAGTATTGTACACTCTCGTCTAGGGGCAGAACACGAGCTTTTAAACCTCAAGCGTGACACCCATTAACAACGTGTCTCCTTCTGAAAATATAAGATGCAGTTGTATCTTGAACAAAACATCTAGTGGTGATAGGAGAACATAAAGTAAACCTGACCCATCCCGCTCAGTGGATACCCCCCTCTGTCCTGGAATCACCAGGGTCGGTAACCGCGTGCTCATGATGTTTCTCCCAACCCATAATCAAATTTGGGCTCAAAGGCTTCATGCCAGGATATTACCACTACTGGGGGTCGATCTGCCGCCATCTGGGTCGGTCAGGTTTACTTTATGTTGGGAGACTCGGCTTGAGAAAGACAAAGTCTTAGGAACAAGATAGTCAGTCAAAACTAGCAAAAGCCATTATACTGGTTTCCTGTGTGTTGTCAGAGGTTGCATCCTTGTATCTTTCATCTGATATGTTTGTAATCCTTGAACAAGACATTGCATCAGGTGCACTGCCAGTGGCACAAACAAGAGACTCCTTGGTGAAAATATAAGATTGAAGTCAACAAGGATAGCAAGCAAAAGACATTATGCTGGATTGCTGTACATTATGAGAGTGCCATTTAGAAGATATCCTTTGTCTTTCATTTGCTCCCAGAAAGGAGCCAAAAGTGATCTGAATTCTGATTTTGGTGGGTGTGGTGTCACTTGTCTGTATGGCAATCACCACTCACCATTACACCACTATTCTGCTCATCAGTAATTTCCCACATTACAAAGTGTTTGTGAGGTGCAGTCATGTCTGTCTGACCCTCAAGTGAACTTATTGGGAGGTCAGGCTAGTAACCTTGAGTAGACATGATTGTAATGCTGAAGATATTTGCTAAAGCAATTGGAAGAAGGATGCAATAGACATTGCAGCTATTTCATATCTGGGTTATATTTCATGTAATTTTCAAGGGCTTTACCACTTGTTGGCTCATTGCATCCCCAATAAGGTAGATGTCATTCAATTTTATCACATGGTTATGTAAGCAAAATTGCCTCCTTCTTGACTACACAACCAGTCTTGAACATGTCATTCTCATGGAGAATCAGGCTCTAGAAAAAGGTAGAAGGAACCTATAGGTACATTGTCTAGAAGACAGAATTAGAAAAAAATCTCTTGTCTTTGAGTAGCTTGCATTTTTTACTCTAGGAATCAAATGTGTTTCTAATGATATATTCATGCTTTCTGAGGCATTTGTACAGTGGTTCAAAAAACTGTCCCAATGTTTTATACTTTTTGAAAGATGACATTGGCATGAAGGATTGGAAGTATTTAAGATTCTGGTTAAATTATGTAAGATACTATGGTATCATGGCTACAAATTGCATTTTAGTTTATGTAAGTTAGGGCAAAACTGATGGAGT
>JAGGAV010008224.1:0-12822 GCA_017657295.1 Termitomyces sp. DKA64 | reverse complement strand
GTTGAAGTAGTGATGAGGAAGGGACCCACAGTACACTCACGTGATTAAGTAGTTATTTTTTCACCCACTAGTGTCCTCGTCTTCCTGTTCTGAAGCATGAGGTCACTAGGTATGTGTTCTAGTTACTCACACAATATTCCTGTTCTGAAGCACAAGGTCACTAGCACATTGGTCTAGTCCCTGTTGGTCTCAGTCTGTCTCCACTGCGTTGCACCAGCTGCAACAGCAGGGAGGGTTTTGGAGGTCACAAAGTTGAGAGAGAGAGCTGGGGCAATAGGAGAAGAGTCAAATGTAGCCAGGAGAGTCAAGACAAAATGAGAAACTGAGAGGAACAAGACAAGATGAGACTTAGGAAATAGAGATGAAGACAAGACATGAAAAGAAACTGATAAGATCAGAACTGAAAAACTGACAAGACAAAACAACAAGACAGAAACACATGAAACAAAACAGTAATTCAGATAATATCAAGGCTACCATAACAGATACTGTTCTATAACTTATATACTGGCTATGGGACCTCTCTGGGGATTGCAGGTGTGATGATGGGACTCAATAGAGACACATGGGGCTGCTGGGTGTCAGTTCTGATCAGATGGTGGGCTGCAGCAGTATTCTGATGGGAACTGATGGAAACTTAGGTCATGCCATGGTTATAAGGAAGTTCTGAAGTGGTTTGGTAGATTGAGGGAGCAAGTCAGCAGTGTTGGCTGGGGTCAGGAGAGACATCGGAGGTGCCCAGGAGCTTGGAAAGGCCAGCAATAATTTGGTTGCAGTCTGTTGGGGCTGCTAGAGTTTGCTGAGGAACATTGGAGATTGCTGGGGTGGGTGCTGAGAGTGAGTGGGGGTTGGGGAAATTTGAGAAGGCATTGGTGGGTGCTCCAGAGGTGTGAAGGGGGACTCTGGAGGTCTCAGAGTGGGTCATGACATCACCTACCCCTCAGCATCAAGACCCTTGAGGTGCAGGGCAGGATTTGGAAATTGGTGGAATGTGGGACTTGAAGCAGGAGCAATATTGACCAATCCACAGCAGCAAAGTCCAAGCAAGGCCACCACCCATCAGGAAGCTGCTCTCAAACATTTAAAAAGGGGTCAAAACATACTCTGGGGCTTTCCAAAAGTCTATCTATGTCTTTCCCAACCTTGTCTTCAGAGTCAGCATCCCCTACTCCTCCTCCATCTGATGTTAACCACATTCATGTCTGGTCAGAGTATGAGAATTGTCAGGTGAAGTTTGATCATTGCTGGATGAAGTCAATGTATCATTGTCATAAGTGCTGCAGTCTTTGCCTTTGGTGCTGTACTGACCTGGTTTGCCAGAGTTGTCTGCCACAGTGGTGGGCTCCTCTGGGGTTCCCTTCCTTATACAGAGGTTGGGGGCTGCTTACTATCCTGCCCTGGCATCCCCAATTTGTCTCCTGAGGTCAAATATGAGGCTGGAGTTTGTGCAAGTTGTTCCAGAGATGTAGAGGGTTCCCCAGGTGAAGGTAACACTGGCAGTGTTTGCAGAAGCCCTTGGGTGGGCATGGGGTTCTCTGACCATGGAGTGGTGTCAGAATGAGGCCCTGGTGAGTTGATCAGGTGTTTTGTCCCCATTCTTTTCTGACTCTTCCCCTAGTGCACCCTCTGTTCCTGGTGGGAAAGTTGTGCAAGTTTGACAGGCCAACTGTGGGGCCCTGTCAGGATTTGTCAGTTTGTCTCCCATGCCATACAAGGCATGAGAAGTGCTCAGTTTTGCTAGAGTGGCACATTACCTGTGTTGCTGCAGAGCAGGGGTGGGACCTAGGTTGGGTGAAGGAGCAGTTGGGTGAGGGGAAGAGGGTCAGGGTGCTAGAGAGCAGTGGGAGGTTGGTGGGGAAGGTAGGTCTGCCATGGAGGGAGCATAGGAAGGAGGTGTGGGACAAGGGAAAGTGAAGAGTGTCTCTGCCTCTGGAGGGTGAGAGGTTAATGGAAAAGGTAGGCCTGCCATAGGGGAGGCATAGGGAGGAGGCTCCAGTTGCATGGGACAAGGGGAAATGAAGTTCATCCTCACTCCTGGAGGCTAGACCTAGCAAGAGGCCCCAGGGCAAAGTGATAATGGCCAGCCCTCCCAGGCCTCATGTCTACTCTCTGGGTTTGGGAGTCCCACTGGAGTAACTGGTAGAGGCTTCCAGGTCAGTGCCCCCTGCTGCAAAGCAGTTTCTACATTGCTAGGTCAAGGAGTTGGAGAGGATGTTGGCAATGTGGAAGGAGGAGCTCTGAAGGGTGGGGGAGGAACAGGACTTGGTTTATAAGGAGAGGAACATGGCATAGTGAGACAGAGACACAGTATGGCAGGGTCAGGAGACTGCCATGCAGATGGCCATGGAGTGGGCCCTAGAGGTGCAGGGGCTGCAGGAATGCCTGGTGCAGTTGAAAATACAGCCTGCAGGGGAGTCAGAGGGGCAGTGGAGTTTGCAGGAAGGCTGTCCCAGGTGGAGGCAGAGGCCAGCAGGCAATGAGAGGAGTGGTTGGTGAGTGAGGCAGCCTCAAGGCATGCTGGAATACTATGTGAGTATCTTCTCACTTGTTTCAGACCTTGCTAACACAATGGGTCCAGGTTGGATCTAGGAACATTGAGTCCTCATAACATGGCTTCTGCAGCATTTGTGTTGATTTGGGATGGGTTGACACAGGTTCCTGGAGACCATCCTCCAGAGTTGGTACAGGAAGTGGTGAGGATGGGGTGGCTACTGGTGGGGCACTGGAGGTGGAATGCAGTGGCTCTAGAGTTATGGTGAGAAGTAGCAGCAGATGCAGAAGAAGCATTGCCCAGGCTTGCAAAGGTCCTGGCAGTGGTGAGGGCACAGATGGAGATTGGGGAGATAGGAAGGGGGGTTCTGGAGGAGCAGTGAGGGGGACTTCAGAGTAGATTTCTCAGATTTTTGTACTACACCATCTTATTTATCCCATTTTTTACTTTTAGTCTTGTATCAGATGCTTTCTTGGTGGCCCTAAAGTGCTCTTTTGCAGACTGTTTAAGGGATATAAAATTGAAAAATGCAGGGGGTTGTTGGGGGAGTTGCATCCCTAACAAATCCAGAGGCAGGGGGGGTGTGCCACTATGGCTGTCTGTTCATGTCAGTCCTGGGGGTTCCAGAGCTTGGTAGGGCATTGCCAGCAAACACCCCAGGGCTTGGCAGGGGCACCATAGAAGCTTCTTTAGGATTTCCAAATGTTGTCAGTGGAGGTCTCAAGCTAGGCAGAGGTGTTGGGAGCCCAGCCAGAGTGCCAGAGCTGTTGAGGATCTAGAAGAGTCTGGGCCTATGTACTAGTTATGGGGAATGCCAGGGGAGCCTTCCAAGACTTCAGGTAGGGGTGAGACATGGTGGGGAGTGGGTCTTAGAGAGGTCAAACTGTTCCAATCAAGGCAGAGGGGTGGGACTCAACCAGTTGGCATGGGGTTAGTGGTCTGGAGTTAAGGGAGCCTGAGGATGCAGAGTTGTAGAAGAACAGGAGGGTGGCACAGAGGTTGAGGAAGCAGGTGGGGAGTGAGGGGTAATTTACTGAGAGGGTGTCTGGAAGAGATTGCCATTGTGCAGAGGAATTTTAGCTGGGGCAGAGAGGACATAAGAGTCTGATTCATGATGTGTGGTGCCTTTGAGGCTTAAACTGCAGGGTTGTTTTCTGTGAACTGGTACTTGCAGTTGTGCACATCAATGGTCCAGACAGCACATCCCATAACCTAGCATTTAGAGCAGTCATTCATGAAGTGGCCCTGCTCACTGCACATAATGCATGCTCCCTCCCTCCATCACTGCTCCTGTGTCTCTGCCAGAACATCAATCCAGGGTCTACTTTTGATCTGGCTGGTGCCCAGGGTCTCCTGATTGTCAGGGGGGTCTGGGCTATTGTTGGGATCTGAGGGATCACCAGAGTCAGGGTCCAGAGGGTTTGGGGCCTTGTGGAGGTTGGCAGCATTGAGTTGGGCAGTAGGGTGGGGTCCAGGAGAGTGGTGTGCAGTGGGCATACCTTCTCCAGAGGGCATGCAGGGCACAGAGTTAGCAGGCATCATGGGGGTGGGGGTCTGGTTGTTGTTGCTTGCTCTGGCTTGCCAACTGGGGTTGCTAGGGGTGTTCCAGTTGCTCCACAGACCTTGGTTTTTGCTTGTAACACTGGTTGATCTGCATAATGAGTGCTTTATAGCTGTCATACATGGGCTGCTTGGAGGCAAGGCAGAGAATGTCCTTGATCCATTGCAGGAGGGCATGGCAAAAGGCAAACTGCAGGGCATTATAGTTCCAGCCAGTCTCATAGGCTTCCTGCTTGAACTGGATAATGAAGGTCATGAAATGTTTGTTATTGCACATCCAGAGGTTGTACACATTTTCTTCTACCTCTTCTATAATGTCAAATACTCCAAACTTACCAGAGAATTCCTAAGTGAAGGTGGGCCAGTTGGAAAGTACTGGGTTACCAAGATCAAACCAGAGCAGTGTTATATAGTGGTCAAAGGTGGTGCTCTGCAGGTATAAGGCAGCAAAGGCTACTTGTGAGCTTTCAAGCTGAAAAGTGATAGGCTTAGCTTGAAACATGGTAAGACATCATGTCAGGAAGGTCTGCCACTTCCAAGAGTCTTGGTAATTGAAAGGTTCCAGTTACTGAATGTCGAGTCTTCCTTCTCAGGCCAGGGCATCATGGGTGTCATCCTGATTGTTCTGGTTCTAAGGCAGGAGTCCAGTGTAGTAGTAGTAGTAATAATTGTTGTTTCTACCTCTGTGCTGGGGAGGGAAGTTGTCCATGGCCAGGCCTCATCTGCCTAGAGGTCTGTTATTGGGGGGTCTGCCACTAGAGTTTGGCCCTGTATTAACTGGAGGAGGTCTTGGGGCTCAGAGAGGAGGTCCTTTGGGGGCCGGCAGTCCAAGATTATTTGGTGCAGGTGGGTTGGTTAGGGAAGGGAGGTTGGGGCAGTGTTGGAGGAAGGGTGGTTTTTATAGCTCCAGGGCTGGGAAGTTGTTAGAGAGTGACCAGAGCATTGTTGCAAGGGGGCAGGGCATCTCCTTGGGTAGTGCAGAAGTTGAGATGAGGGGGTTGGTCCCTGAGGAGCTCCTGGACTCCTTCTCAAGGGGCAGGTTCCTCACTGTGGTCCTCCAGTTCATTGATGTAGGAGAGAGTGTGGATGGATATGAGGTTGTCATTGGAGAGGGGCTGGGATACCTTCTGGATGTGGTGCTCAGGCTCAGTGGTCTGATCCCAAGTGCAGAGGGCATCAGGGATAGTGTTAGCCCTGGAACAGGTAAAAAGAGCCAAGATGTGGGCAGCAGGTTAATTGAAAAGTCTTCTGGCAGGGTTGAGGAACTTCAGAATGTCAGACATGGCATTGAGCTCTTCCTGCTGGCAGGGAATGGGGGCTGGGGCTCTTGTTCATGCTCCAGTGGGTTTTTCTTGCTGTATATGGAAGGAGTGGGCAGGATCCAAGGATTCCTCAAACCAGCAGGGATTCAGGCTGGTGTGAATCTCCTCAATCAGGGCATGGAGTTTATTCTGGAGGTCAAAGTCAACTTCGAGGGTCCTCCTGATGTTCTCAGGGAGGTTGTCCTGCTGATATCACTTGTAGAAGATTAAGAGGCAGTCCACCCATGTCTCTAATATCCTGGAGATGTTGTGGTGTCTCAGGCTGATGAGGAGGGCTTGTGTGCATCTGGCAAAGTCAGTGGGGAAGAGGTGAAGGGAGTGGAGGACCTTGTCATGGTGTTGGACATAGGTCTCAACCTGTTGCTGTCTGGAAGAGGGTGGGACTTAGACTAGAGGAGCAATGGAGGGTTGAGGCCAAGAGGGGGAGTAGCTGTCAAGTTGTTCTGGGAGGACCAGGGCCACAGTGAGGGTTGAGTAGGAGTAGTAGGGCCTTAGTGAGGCTTTGGGTTGCATGGGGGGAGGTAGGTCTCTTCAATGGGATACAATGGGGGATAGTGCCAGCCTGGGGGAGGTCCCTGACTGGCTGATAGGTCATAGGGGATTGGGTTTTGATCCAGAACCCAGTATCATGGAGTTGGTGAGACATAGCAGTCAGATATCTGCAGATAGAATGGGGGGTAGTATGGGTCAGATACCAGCCTTCTGTAATGGTTGATCAGATAGCCAGGAGGCAGGTATGTAGGATTGTAAGCAGACATTGGGAATGGGGTAAGGGGGAGCCTTGATATTATGTCAGGTTCCACTGACCCAGGGGCTCAGCTGCACTGGACAAGTCCTTACTAGGCAGACATGATGTCTACACTTATTATCCTGTGCTCTGGTGAGCTCCAGAAGAGTGAAACTGGGTGGACAAAGTGGGGAAAGGTGCTTCAGAGAGGTCTAGAGTGCTTTGGAAGGATGTGCAGAGGAGCAGGAGTAACGGACAAGTGGGGAGCAAGTACAAGACAGAGCTCTGGAGTTAAATATCAAGAACAAAGGGGAACTCAAGGCTGGGCTCTGAGTTGAGGGTGCAGGGAGGGTTTTGGAGGTCACAGAGTTGAGAGAGAGAGCTAAGGCAATAGGAGAAGAGTTAAATGTAGCCAGGAGAGTCAAGACAAGACAAGAAACTGAGAGGAACAAAATAAGATAAGACTTAGGAAATAGAGATGGAGACAAGACAAGAAAGGAAACTGATAAGATTAGAACTGATAAGATCAAAACTGATGAGACAGAACAACAAGACAGAAACACATGAAACAAAACAGTAATTCAGGTAATATTAAGGCTACCATAACAGATACTGTTCTATAACTTATATACTGGCTACAGGACCTCTCCAGGGATTGTGGGTGTGATGGCAGGACTCAACAGAGACATGTGGGGCCACTGGGTGTCAGTTCTGATCAGGTGGTGGGCCATGGTGGTATTCTGATGGGAACTGATGAGAATGCAGACTGTGGATGATGGAAACTGATGGGAACTCAGGTCATGCTGTGATCATCAGGAAGTTCTGGAGTGGTTTGGAAGATTGAGGGAGCAAGTCAGCAGTGTTGGCCAGGGTCAGGAGAGATGTTGGGGATACCCAGGAGCTTGGAAAGGCCAGTGGTAATTTGGTTGGGGTCCATTGGGGCTGCCAGGGTTTGCCAGGAAATGTTGGAGATTGCTGGAATGGGTGCTGAGGGTGAGTGGGGGTTAGGGAAGTTTGAGGAGGCATTGATGAGTGCTCTGAAGGTATGAGGGGGGGACTCTGGAGGTCCCAGAGTGGGTCATGACACAAGGGGCTTTAGGGTCTGCTAGGGTCAGGGTTAGCTTGACCACATTGAATACCAGATGAAGCTGGTGCATCCCTGCAGGGAGCTGGAGTTAGTAGGCCAGGGGTCCTACCTGCTGTTCTACTATGAAGGGTCCCAATTGACAGTGTGAGAGCTTTTTTGATGGTCAGGTGGTTGTAATATTGAACATGTCCAGGTAAACTCAACCTCCAGGCTGATACTTGGGTGCTGGGATCCTTCCACAGTCATGGTATTGTGCCATGTTGTCCTTTGCCTTTGCCAGAGCTGCCCAAGTTTTCTCCTGTGCAATCTTCATCCAGTCCATGAACTTGTTCACAGCTTCATTCTCCAAAGGTTGTGCCCAGGGTTCAAAGCCCATGTGCAGATGACATCTAGTATCCAGGAAGAAGGGCACACTTGAGTGGCCACATGAACATGGTTGTTGTACTGGAACTCAGCATCAGGGAGGAGTTTGTCCCAGTTGTCCTGATGCTCATTGTAGAAGAGGTGGAGGTACTGCTTGAGCTCCTGATTCATGTGTTTGGTCTGGCTGCCAAACTGTGGATGATAGGTGGTGGAGGTATGAAGCTTCATGTTGAGGAGTCAGTAGGCTCCCTAGTGAAGTCCACTATGAACTGCAGACCCCAGTCAGACACATAGATGTCAGAGAGGCCATGGAGCTTCCAGACATTCTTCCAGTACAGGTTAGCAGTGCCCATAGCAGAGCAAATAGTGTGAGTGGGGATGAAGTGAGCTTCCTTGCTGCATAGGTCCACCACTACCATGATGGCATTATAACTATGGGCATTGGGGAGCTTTATGATGAAGTCCACCAAGGCAATGCTCCATTGTTCCATGGGGACAGGTAAGGGATAGAGCTGTCCAGAGGGGAGATGGCATTGGGGCTTGGTCTGGAGGCAGAGACTGCATGTACTAGTGTAGGACCCAATATACCAAGACATCTAGGGCCACAAGTAGTTCCAGGACACTAGCTCCAATGTCTTCCATCAGCCAGGATGTTCTGCAATCTGGGAATTGTGGTGCTGCTCTACAATGCTCCAGCAGAGCTCCAGGTTGTTGGACATGTAGATGCAGTCCCAGAAGGTAAGGAGCCTCTTGCAGAGGGCCCATTCATCCTGCATGGATGGATTTGGTGCCAGTGGTGCATCCCAATTTCAGCACCTAGGCTGCCTGAGTGACAAGTTCCTCTTGCCAACTGTCTCAGTTTCCATGCCAGATGTCCCAGGAGATGTCTACCTCCACTCCTTTGATGACTAGACCTTCCATGGCTTGGGTCACAAACAGTTCAGGCTGGAGGAGCATGATGTTACTGTTGTTGTCTCCTCCAGTGCCATGGTCCACTCTTCAGGAAAGGGCATCTGGCTTCCCCATACTCTGGCCTGGCTTTTGGTGCAGTGAGAAGTCAAAGTTGGCTAGGTAGAGGGACCACCAGGCCTGTTGGTGGTTGAGCTTCTTGGCTGTCCAGAAGTACTCAAGGTTCTTGTGGTCTGTCTAAACTTCAAACTTATACTATGCACCCTCCAGAAAATGCTGCCACTCTTCAAAGGACTGAATAATGACCAGCATCTCCTTGTCATGGATTTCATAATTTTGCTCTTCCACATTCAGACTCTTGGAGTAGAAGGCCACCAGATGCCATTTTCTATCCTCCTGGGATTGCTGTGACAGAACAGCTCTGGTGGCAAAGTCAGAGCTGTTAGCTTCTACCCAGAAGGGAGAGTTGTCATTCAGGAAGAGGAGGATGGGTCGGAGGTGACAGCATGCTTGAGATTGTCAAAAGCCATCTGCTTCAGAGGGCACCAGCTCCAGGCAGCATCCTTTATGGTGAGGTCAAATAGAGAGTGGGCATGATGAGAAAAATCCTGGATGAACCTCCAGTAGAAGTTAGTGAAGCCTAAAAAGGTCTGCACTTCCTTCTTGTTTTTGGGCTCTGGCCACTCCACTACACCTGCTACCTTCACCAGATCCATCTCTGCAGCTCCATGCAAGATGATCAGGCCAAGGTACTTGATCTGGGTCTGCTTGAACTCACACTTCTCTGCTTTGAAATAGAGCTGGTGAAGGTGGAGGCATTCCAAGATGAGGCACATGACATGGCAGTGCTCCTCTAGCATTTTGGTGTAGATGAGGATGTCATCAAGATATATGCACACTACATTTTTGGCAATGAGGTCCTGGAAGATGTTGTTCATCATTGTCTGGAAGGTGGCAGGGCTGTTAGTGAGTCTGAAGAACATGACAAGAGGTTCAAACAATCCCTGGTTAGTCTAGAAGGCAGCCTTCCATTTGTTTTCCTCCTGGATGTGTACATTGTTGTAGCCCCACCAGATGTCCAGTTTAGTAAAGTACCATGCATCTCAGAGGTTGTTGATGAGCTCAGAGATGAGGGGAAGGGGATAGTGGTTCTTCACAGTCATGGCATTACAAACCCAGTAGTCCTGGACCAGTCAGAGAGAACTCAGTAGTCCTGGACCAGTCAGAGAGAGCTGTCTTTTTTGATGAAGAAGACTGGAGAAGCCATTGGGGATTTGGAGGGATGGATATGAATGGAGTTCAGGTTCTCCTGCAGGAAGGCATTGAGCTTGTCCTGCTCCTTCAGTGCTAGTGGGTAGACTTTACAGTTTGTGGGCTTAGAGTCCAGCATTAGTTTGATGGCATGGTCCCATTGCTTGCAGTCCAGGAGCAAGTCAAAAGAGGCCTTAGAGAACATGTCCTTGAATATGTGAAGATATGGTGGTATAATGTTCTGAAATGCCCAGGGCATGGAGTTTGTAGCAAATGCCTGGGCCAGCTGCTAGGAGGTGGTCTGGCTAGCCTGAATCTCTGCAATAGAGGGCAGGAAGCACAGGGTGGTGGCATATATCTGGTCCCCAGCTTCCACTGCCTTGTCTGGGAACTCTGGGTCACATAGGCCACTAAACTCCTCTCTTAATTCCTCCTTTGAGGCCCCACTGCTGCTCTGATTATCCTTGTAGAGGGCCTCTCTACAGGAGAATGCCAGAGGTGGGGAGTCCAGAAGGTCTAGATCCACAAAGGGGAGATGGCCAGTGTGGCAAGCCCAGATAGCTGTGTGCTCTCAAACTTCAGCCCAGCACTCTTCCTTGACCTTGGTGGCATAGGTGGAACACCTCCAGGGGCACTGGCTCATGGCTACCTTGCCCTGGACCCAGTCTACTTCAGGGTTGTGCTCCTGGAGCCAGGTAAACCCCAGGATCATGACCTGCTTGCCTAGGCTGGTGATGGCACAGATGGCATGCTCAGTGTGGTTCCAGTAGTGGAAGACAAGATTCACCATGGAAATGATGGGCTCAGCTTCATTGAGCATCCCATTAATGTTGAACACTAGAATGAGCTTGGAAAGCAGCTGTGTAGTCAAGCTGTGGTGCTTCATGAACTCCAAGTCCAGAAACAGCCCTGTTGCTCCACTATCTAGGAGGGCAGTGACTCCACAGCTTTGCTGGGTGTCTGTGGTCTCAATTTCTACATTGAGGCACAAGGAGTTTGCAGAAGGGTTTGTGGCCACTACATACTGCTGGGGCAGTTGGCATTTCCAGGCAGGGTGACATGGACAGAGCCTCACTGGCATTGGGGAGCTTGGCTTGGAGTCCAGAGTTGGTGTTTGTATGTCTGGAGGGGAAGACTGAGGTTCTTCTGTCTTAGGGTCATCAGTATCAGGAATGGCAATTTGATTTTCTACTAACAGACATGTGAACCTGTTAGTACCCAGCAATGGAGGCATACATCTTATCCATTGCTCAACTAAAAATCCTCCTCCAGGCCTGGGAGGGGGGCACAAGTGCCACTCTCCTCTGAGGTCAACTCTGGTGCCAGCTGATCTGGTGATGGAGCTCTAGTGGCATCCTTTGCAGCCAATAGTTGCAGGAGGAGCTCCTCTTGCTCAGCTGTGGAGAGGTAACATACCTCAAGACCCAATGAGCAGTGTTGTGTGAAGTGCCCTAGTTTTTTGCATCTCTGGCATAATAGCAGCATGAGGCAATGCTGTTGGATGGTGTCCACATCCATGGGGATGCCCAGTGGCAAGGGTCATGGCACAGGAATGGCCAGAGCAGGGGCAGGTGCTGGGATTACAGAAGCAGGATACCAGAGACTGGCAACCAGAGCTGGGCAGTGAGTTGGGTATGTGTGGTGTAGCTCCCATCAAATCTCATGAGCTGCCACTGATCCTGGGCCACCTTATACCAGGAGGCAATCTGCTCATCATCTGGATGGCCCTCAGCAAGGTTGTCAATGTGCTCTAGCAGTGCAGGGTGCAGGCTGTCCTGGAAGGTGAAGCACAGTTAAAGACCATCTGGGTAGGCCACTTGCTTGACTAATGCCTGGAAGGAGTTGATATATTTGTCCAGCATCCATTTCCCTTGTCCATACTGCTCCCTGTCACATAGCACTAAGGCAGTGGTTTTGGCAGGGTCAATCAAAAAGAACTCCACCCAGAAGTCTTATTCAAAAGCAGCCCAATCTGCAAAGCTCCCAACACTTCTGAGGCATTGGAATGCCTGTAGTGCATAGGTGAAGGCATATCTAGTCTTCATGTATGACAGTACCCAAGCTATCTTCAGCATATTGGAGTCAAAGATGTCTTTGCTGAGGTGAATATAGGTGAGACAGGACTGAAGGAAGCACTCTCTGCTGGAGCAATTGCCATCATATGCATCCAGGAGCATGAGATGGGGGATCCATGCTTGGGGTTTACCAGAGCTACAGGATGGACTACTGGAGCAGCTGGGGGTGGTTCTGCCACCAGGGGTAGCACAGAAGGGGCAGGTGCTCTAGTAGTGCCTGAAGGGATTGGGAAATGAGATTGGTGGTTTGGCAGAGGGTGGAGAGTTCAGTCATGTGATGGGTGAGGAAAGATTGGGTCAATTGCACCTGGCTCTCTAAGTGTAGCAAGTGAGTCCAGGCCTCATCCTAAGGGGCTGGGGCCTCTGGGGGAGTGTCTGGATTGGCAAGCTGGGACATGGAATTCTGTGGGTGCTTAAACCTGATGGGGAAGTGACAGATAGGGGGCTCAGAGATTTCTTGCAGGCTATGAGGGGCTTCCAGACCATGGTTAGGAGACTTGTTCTGCTATAAGGGTGACCTCTGGGAGCAGCAGCTAAATCACACAGCTAGCAGAGGGGAATCCAAAGTATATTAGGAACAGTAATCAACAATACAATTGGTAACTAATCACCTAGCAGAGGGGAATCCAAAGAGAACAAGTCTAAGGATCCCTGCTGCTTGATGCAGCACATCAACAGGCAGCAGAGGCATGAGAACAACTGTACAGATGACCAGAGCTAACCCTAACCTCAGGAAAGTGCTTAACAAGGAAGTACAGCAAGTTCCAGGAGTTTCCTAAAAAGGAGAATGACCCCTGGAGATCTCTGGGGATCTGGAGAGTGCCCCAGAGGTGTCAAACAAGCCTTGGGGAAAGGAAGTGGGTCAAGGAGAGTCAGCATAGGTCAGGTGTGGAGGTCAGAAATGGAAGTCCCCTGACAGGACAAAGGGTTGGACATCACTAGAGAGCTTACAGTTGGTTCAGTGTGTAGGCCAGAAGAACACTGCTATTGTTCAGCCTGGGGATATTCTATCCACAGGCTGCCTTTATATACTACAT
>JAGGAV010008223.1:0-12844 GCA_017657295.1 Termitomyces sp. DKA64 | reverse complement strand
CCAGATGATGACTCCCCCTTCTGGGTGGAAGCTGACAGCTCTGACTTTGCCACCAGAGCTGTTCTATTGCAACAATCCCTGGAGGACAGAAAATGGCATCCAGTGGCCTTCTACTTGAAGAGTCTAAATGCAGTCAAATGCAACTATGAGATCCATGACAAGGAGATGCTTGCCATCATCTGGTCCTTTGAAGAGTGGTGGCATTTCCTGGAGGGTGCATGGCATAAGTTCAAAGTCTGGATGGATCACAAGAACCTTGAGTACTTCCAGATAGCTAAGAAGCTTAATTGCTGACAGGCCTGGTCCCTCTACTTGGCCAACTTTGACTTCTCACTGCACCACAAGCCAGGCCAGAGCATGGGGAAGCTGGATGCCTTATCCCAGAGAGCAGACCATGGTACTGGGGGGGAGGACAACAGCAACATTGTGCTCCTCTGGCCCAAGTTGTTTGCAATCCAAGCCATGGAGGGCCTAACCATCAAGGGAGCAGAGGTGGAGATCCTCTGGGACATCTGGCAGGGCAATCAGGATGGTCTGCAGGAAGAGCTGGTTGCTTGGGCAGCCCAGGCCCTCAAGTCCAGGTGCACCACCAGCATCAAGTCAGATGAATGGGCCCTCTGCAATGGACTCCTGACCTTCTACATGCCTAATGACCCAGAGCTCTGCTGGAGGATCATAGAGCAACACCACAACTCCCAGATTTCAGGACACCCTGGCTGGTAGAAGATGCTAGAACTGGTGTCCTGGAACTACTGGTGGCCCCAAATGTCCTGGTACATTGGATCCTACACTAGTACTAGTACATGTGATCTATATCTCTGGACCAAGCCCCAATGCCATCTTCCCTCTGGCCAGCTGCATTCCCTGCCTATCTCTGTGGAGCAGTGGAGCATCACCTCAGTAGACTTCATTGTAGAACTCCTCAATGCCCATGGCTACAATGCCATCATGGTAGTGGTGGACCTCTATGGCAAGCAGGCACACTTTATCCCCACTCACACCACTTGCTCTGCCATGGGTGCCACCAACCTGTACTGGAGGAATGTCTGGAAGCTGCACAGCCTCTCCAAGGCCTATGTATCCAACTGGGGCCCACAATTTGTGGCAGACTTCACTCAAGAGCTCTATCAATTACTCAATGTGAAGATGCACACCTCCACAGCCTACCACCCACAGTCTGATGGCCAGACCAAATGCATGAACCAGGAGCTTGAACAATACCTCCACCTCTTCTGCAAAAAGTGCCAGGACAACTGGGATGAGCTCCTCCCCAATGCTGAGTTCCTCCCCAATGCCAAGTTCCTCCCCAATGCCAAGTTCCAGTACAACAACCATGTTCATATGGCCACCCAGTATTCACCCTTCTTCCTGGACACCAGACATAACCCACACATGGGCTTCAAACCTGGGGCCCAGCCTTCAGAGAATGAGGCAGTAGATGAATTTGTAGACTGGATGAAGATTGCACAGGAAGAGGCACAAGCAGCACTGGCCAAGGCAAAGGATGACATGGCATGGTACTACAACTATGGAAGGACCCTGGTGCCCCAGTACAAGCCCAGGGATTGAGTCTACCTGGATGCCTCTGACATCACAACCATCTGGCCATCAAAGAAGCTTTCACACTGGCAATTAGGACCCTTCACAATGGAACAACAGGTAGGGCCCCTAGCTTATTGACTCCAGCTCCCCATGGGAATGCACCAGCTCCATCTGGTCTTCAACATGGTCAAACTGACTCTGGCCCCAGCAGACCCTATCCTAGGATGTTGCCTGATGTACCCCCTCCAGTGGTGGTCAGCAACAGCAAGGAGTATAAGGTGGAAGAGATTCTGGATGGCCATCTATTCAGGCAGAAACTACAATACAAGGTGAAGTGGAAAGGCTATGGACTCAAGGACATTTCCTGGGAATCCCAGGAGAATGTGCATGCACCTAGACTGGTCAGGGAGTTCCACTGAGAACATCCAGACATGCTGCAAGTGGTCAGAGGGATATATCCCCTCCCCCTGGCAGACCAGGCAATCCAGAATTTTCTCTACCCTGCATGTCAAGACACTGCATGCTAGAGGGGGGGTGATGTCAGGGGACTACCCCTTCTCTGACCTCTGCCTGTCAGACACCAATTCTCCTGGCCTGTTTCCACTTCCCCAAGGCTTGTTTGACAACTCCAGAGCATTCTACAGGTTTCTGGAGATGTCCAGAGACCCCCAGAACTTTCCATGATCCATTGTTGTGTACTTCAGCTAACTCTGATCACCTATCCAGTTGTTCCCATGCCTCCACCACCCCTGATGTGCTGCACTGAGCAGAGGAGATCCTTAGACTTGTTCTCTTTGGATTCCTCTCTGCTAGGTGATTAGTCTACTATTTGTATTATCTATTACATATCTAATACACTTTGGATTTCCCTCTGCTAGCTGCATGACTTAGCTGCCACTCCCAGAGGTTGCCCTTACAACTACTGGGCCTGATTAGTC
Source organism: Termitomyces sp. DKA64 (assembly GCA_017657295.1). NCBI lineage: Eukaryota > Fungi > Basidiomycota > Agaricomycetes > Agaricales > Lyophyllaceae > Termitomyces > Termitomyces sp. DKA64. The sequence goes on along the minus strand of JAGGAV010008223.1, from coordinate 10,364 downwards.
AATAGTTTGTAGTCATTGGCCTCCACTTAGTCAATAGGTTGTAGTCAGCAGCCTCCAGCTTAGTAGTCATAGGTACTTAGTCATCAAGTAGCCTTGTAGTATAAAGGCAGACCTGGGGATAGAATATCCCCAGTCTGGACAATAGCATTGCTTCTGGGTTTATTCACTGGTGTGACTGTGAGCTGAGCCAGTGCAGCCCCTTGCTTTCTGCCTTGTCCTCTGCCTTTGCCTCTTGTTGGATGCCCACCTCTTGCTTGCCATGCCCTTGGCCAGCTCACTTGCCACTTGCCTCTTGATGTGAGTGTCAGGTTGTGAGTGGTGGGCTGGATTAGGACTATCCACAGCCAATGTCCCCTTACACTTAGCAACCTTCTTCAACCACAAGGCCTTAGCAACACTGACTATGCATCCTTTATATGCTATGCTAACCTGTTCCGATACAATACCCCAAATTCCACATGCTAGCAAAAGAGAGTACCAACATCATTGCTAAACAGCTATTTGAAGATATCATCTGCCACTGGGGTGTGCTTAACAAAATCATTACTAACAATGGACCTCTCATTATCAAGGCTGTTGCCTACCTATCAAAGAAATATCATATCAATCATATACACATATACAGCTACAATAAACAGGCTAATGGCATAGTTAAGCAGCCTCACTTTACATCTGCCAGGCACTCTTCAAAGCAGTCAATAGCAACCAATCTAGATGGAACACCACCACCTATTCAGTCTTCTAGTCAGAAAGGGTCCCTATCCAAAGAACAACGGGATGTTCTCCTTATTATGCTGTCAGGTTCTGCTGACTACAGGGGCTCAGATCTACTGGGTGAGTCTATCATGACCTGTCTCCAGACCTCCAGGCCTCACCCCAACTCTGCCCAACAGTCCCAGAGCACATCCCAACTCCTCATGAGCCTCTATGCCCTTCCCCCCAACTCTGGTGCCTGCTCTAGCAAACCTTGATGCTTCTCCAGTAATTTCCAGCACCTGCCAATAGCCCCTGTCACTTTCCCAACCTTTCCTGAGTACTTGGATAACTCTGATGCTTCCTCCAGCTCTCTTAGCATGCATGACAAGTATGCATCAAGCACTGCCAACACCCACCCACTAGTCTTGGGACATTCCCCCACACCTGGAAGATCACAACTGACACATGGCAAATCTGAGCAGGCTTGGTGAACCCTGAACCTTAGACCTGCAGTCTAAGAGGAGGCCCCCCACCCATATTTAAGTCATAGAGTAATATCAGTTAGAGTAGTCTTGATATTACTTACACTTGTGTCCATCTCTGTCTTGTTGTTCCATTCTCTCTGTTTCCATATTGTATCAATCTTGTTTCCATTCATGCCTTGTCTCAACTTGTTCTCAGTCCCTCATCTTATCTCATCTAATCTATTTCCCTTCTTGTCTTGTGTGCCTGTTCCATCTCAACTCTATTTCCTTCATCTCTAGTCTCCACTCTATTTCCATGTTCCAGTATCTTTTCCTGCCATCCCACATACTTGCTTGGATCCCATTTCAAGTTGAACCCAAGGTCTGATTATCTGTCCTTGACTTTTCTTTGACCCCTGGTCCTGCTCCCTTCACTCATATGACTCAGACATCCTGCCCTCTTGTTAATCACCTCCAAAATTCTGCACCTTACTCCCCAGTGCTTGCCCTTTGCTTGCACTACCCTGTACACTTCACCAGAGTTCCCTGGACTCACTTGGACCAATCTCTAGACCTTGTAGCATCAGTCTCTCCTATTCCAGAGCCTGCCAAAGCACAGATTATACATGGAAGACACCATGTCTGCCTAGTCAGGTCTCACTCAGTGGATCTGGGCCCCCAAGGTCAGTGAAATCTGACAGAGTCCTTATTAGGTGGACATGACATCTTACACACATAATCCATGCTCTGGCAAGCTTTGGACAAGGGGAACTGAAGAAACAGGTCTAAAGAGTGGTCCAATGAGCTTGGAGGACTCAAGTGAGGTGTGCAATGTGGTGCAAGCAAGGGGCAAGCACTGGGGACCAAGGTGTGAGATCCTGGGGGTGGTTATCAAGAGGATGGGGATGTCTAGGTCATGTAGGCAAAGGGAACAGGATCAGGAGTTGTGGGGGAATTAGGTATGAAGTGATCAGACCTTAGGGGTAATTCAGAATGAGATCTGAGCAAGTATGCAGGATTGTGGAGAAAGATACTGGAACACAGAGATAGGAACAGAGGCCAGAGATGCAGGACATAGAGTTGAGAAGGAACAGTCACACAAGATAAACAAGGAAAGAGACAAGATGAGACAAGGCAAGAAAGATAATAAAAACAAGATGAGATGAGATGACAATACAGACACAAGACAAGAACAAGAATGAAATGAGATTGAGACAGTAAGAAAACATAGAGATTGGAACAACAAGACAGAAACAGGGCACAAACATAAGTAATACCAAGACTGCCATAACTGATATTACTCTATAACTCAAGTAGTACTGGAGAACCTCCTTTGAGGATGTGGAGCTATGGTTTGGGGTTTGTTAGGGGCCACATGGACCTGATGAGTGTTGGTTGTGATTGCCCAGGTGCAGAAAATGTCCCAAGACTAGCTCCAAAACTGGTGGATGGAGCATGGTGATGCTGATGCATACTCATGATGTGTGCCAGAGGAGTTGAAGGAAGTGTTGAGACTATCAAAGTCCTCAGAGGAGGTTGGGGAAGTAACAGGGCCTACTAGGGGAAGCACTTGGGATTGCCAGAAAAGCATTGGGGATTGCCAGGGCAGGTGCTGGAGTCATAAAAAGGTTGTAAGGGCTTATAGAGAGTTAGGATATGCCCTGGGGCTGTTGGGTAGGGTTGTGACATCATCCCCCTTCAGTGTCAAGACCCTCAAGGCACAGAGTACATCTTTGGTGAGCAGTGGTGGTGGCATGAGAAATCAAGTCAAAGCATGATCAATGTCCATCAGAAAGTTTTCTCCTAAGAAAATAAAAGGGCACAACATATCCTAGGCCTCTGCTGTTTGTACCTCTCCCTATGTCATCCTCCAGCTCCTCCTCTCTCCCCACACCCCTCCTTTCAGACAACAATGGAGTCAAAGTCTTGACAGAGTACAAGGGATGCCAGGTGGAATATGACTGGCATCAGGACTGGCAGAGGGTAGAGGTGATGTATTGCCAATGTAAGTCTTTGTATTTCAAATGATAGCCTACTGACCTTATTGTAGAACTGCACCAGACCATGATTCAGCCTCTCAGAGGCTCTTTGCATGCCAGCACATTGGGGAAAACCATTTGATCAGCCCCTGCATTGTTGGCTTGCTCCCTCTGGGTGAGTTTGGGGTTGGGAATGGTGCAGCTCATCCCAGAGGCCCAAAGAGTGGGGCAGTGGGCAGTAATGCCAGAGGTATTTGCAGAGGTGGTTGGGCAGACACAGCCCCCCCCCCCAACTTTGGAGTGGTGCCAGGTGGAAGCCCCAGTGAGTTGTTGGGGGTCTCATACTGGTGTCCCAACTGATTAATAATTAGTGCATTCTCTATGCCCAGTGCAGGGAGCCTTGTGAGTTTGAGGATTGTGAGTTTGAGGAGCCAGTGATGGGGTCCTGCTGGGACTTGTCCATTTGCCTTTCATGCTGCACAAGGCATGAGAGGTGCTCCATCTCACAGGATCAGCATATGGTGTGTATAGCCATGGAGCAGGGGTGGAGAGTGGACTGAATGATGGAGCAGCTGGTCAAAGGGTGGAGGAGTAGGGTGTTGGATTGGGGGGAGGGGTCATTGCAGATGAGGCATTTGGGACTGAAGGGCAGAGAGGGTGGGAAGCAGCCTGCAGGAAAGGTGGGTCTGCCTCAGGGTGGGTGCTGGAAGGTGGTCCCCTCTGTGTGGAACAAGGGCAAACAGAGAGCATCTCTGCCCCTGGAGGCTGGGCTGAGTAAGAGGCCCTGGGAGGAGGTGGCAATGGCTGGCCCCCCAGGCCCTCACATGTATTTCCAAGGGTTGGGGGCAGGGATGGAGCAGTCCCTGAGCAGCCCAGCACCTTTGGATGGCAATTTGCCTCTATGCTGGCAGGTGGCAGAACTGGAGGAGCAGCTGGCAGTGCAAGGGAAGGAGCTCTAGAGGGTGGGAGAAGAGTGAGACACAGTGCAGCACAACCAATATGTGGCTCAACAGGATCAAGAATCTGCAATATAGAAGGTGAGTGCAAGGGTCATGGAGATCCAGGGGCTTCAGGAGCACCTGGAGCAGCTGGAGGTGAGGCCAGAGGAGAGGGTGGTGGAATGGCAGGTTGCAGAGGAGGCCCAGGTAGCTAGGGCAGAAGTGGAGGTGGGGAGGCAGTGGGAAAGATGGCTGGTGAATGAGGTAGTCTTGGGGCAGGGCAGAGTTATGGATGAGTCCTCATACCCTATCTGCTGTCATCCTTACTAATTTTTTACCTTGCCTAGATTGGATCTGTGAACACCAGATCCCAAAAAAAACAACCATTAATTAAATAGTATCAATAGACTATTTTTATAAAGAGTTAAGAAGGAATCAAACTCTAACTTGGTCAGACTTTGCAGGTCCACTACAGAACCATCTGTGAACTTAACCCTGATATTAAAAAAAAGATAAACTAAAAATTAAAACTAATTATCAACTAAGATTAATTTATTCTATCTTTTTATTTTTGGAAGGCCATTTACTTCTAGGAAGGCCATCCTATATAGCTTCTATCTCTTTTATACTTTCTATAATTTAAAGGGAGAAGGGAGAAGGGAGAAGGGAGAAGGGAGGGTAATTTTTAAGTTTAAGTTTAACTTAAACCCACCCTTTTTTTTCTCTTTGCCTTTGCCTTCACCTGATCCTGTTAGATTGGGTTTTAGTGGTGCTGGCATCAATGCAGGATGGATTGAGAAGGATGCCTGGGGACCTACCCCTGGAGCTAGAGCAGGGAGTGGCCCAGATGGGACAACTGTTGGCAGGGCACCAGTGGTGGAATGCAGTAGAACCAGAGATGTGGTGGGAGGCAGCAGTGAAAGTGGAGAAGGCCCTACCTGGGCATGGAAAGATCTTGAATACAGTAGTGGTGCAGATGGAGATGGATTTGGTGGTCATGGCCTTGGGGAGGAGGATTCTGGAGCAGAGGGAGTGCCACAGGTCTACTCTAGCAGCCTCCACTATTATAGTTTGTCTTGAACTTGTGCTCATTGTTTCAGTGCTATTTTTGTTTGGTAACATTCTGTATTAGTAGTAACATATCATTTCTTGGACATTTGTTGCCCTGGTGTAATATTAAGAGTATTTTTTAGAGTGGAAGAAGAAAAGAAAAGATAAACATGTAGGGAGGGTTACTGGTAGGAGTTGAATCCCTAGTGAATCCAGAGGCAGGGGTTATGCCTACTTTTGCCATCTGTAAGTACCAGTTCTGGGAGCTCCAGTGCTTAGTGGGGTGTCATTGATGGAAGTTCTGGAGCTTGACAGAAGCATCAGAGAGGTTCCTCCAGGGGTCCTAGGTGTTGTCTTTGGGTCCATAGCCCATCTAACAGATCAGGTAGCAGAGATGACTCCAGACAAGGCAGGAGTCAGGGATGTGGTCAATCTTGTAGTGGTATTTGTCCTCAACTTCAATAGGGGGGGTTGGCTAGGGCATTGTTCAGGAAAGAGGTCCAGGGTATATTTTTTGAGGAGGCAAACATAGAAGACTGGGTGTAGGCCTTTCAGGCCTGGAGATAGGTTGAGCTTGTAGGCATGACTTAGGATCTTTTAGAAGATTTTGAAGGGTCCAAGCTGCTTGTGATTAAGCTTAATGGAGGGACTCTGGGCCTTGAGGTTGTGCCAATTGAGCTATACAAGGGTGCCAGGGGTCCAGTTGGGAGTTGTCTCATGTTGGGTGTTGGCATGCTTATAGTAGGCTTGATTGGCAGTGTTGATCTTGTCCAAGAGAAACTGATGAAGAGACTGGAGGTCTTTGGCAACTTTGTGGGTAATGTAGGAAGAGAGTGAGCCAGGGGTTGCATCCCTTGTTGGCATAGAAGTGAGAGACTCCAGTGGTGGAGTGGAGGGCATTATTGTAAGTGAACTTGGCATGGGAGAGTTCCACATGCCAATTGTTCTATAAATAGTTAATGTAGAGGTGGAGATACTGTTCCAGGGTCTAATTTTCTTGTTCTGTCTGCCTGCCTGTTGGTTTCTGAATAATAAGCAGTGGAAAGATTGGTCTTAATTTCCAGGGCTTTGCATAGTAATTGCCAAAACCAGGAGATGAAGAGGAGACCCTGGTTGGAGACTATGTCATTCAGGAGTTCATGCTTGGAAAAGATGTGTTTGAGGAAGAGCTTGGCAAAACTCTGGAGTATTATTGGTGGTGGTGGGGCAGGGGATGAAGAGGGCTTGTTTGGTGAGATGGCAGACAATAATAAGGATGGCATTGAAACCTTTGGACTTGGGGAGTTCAATGATGTGGCCTATCAAGGTTGAAGACCAGGGATGGCAGCCAACAAGGAGGGGCTTCAGCATGCCATAGGGGCAATGGCAGGGGACCTTTGCTTGGAGACATGGTTTACAAGCCCATACATACTGGGTGATGTCCTTCTTGATTCCTGGCCAAAAGTAAGTCCAGGAGATGAGTTGGAAAGTCTTACAAATTTCTGGGTGTTCCCAGAGCTTGTGGTCATGGTGTTGTCAGAGGATGTTGAGGTGGATGGACTTGTGGTCTGGGGCATTGATTTGTCCATCCTAGAGTAGAAGGTGAAGGTCTAGGGACAATGTAAAGGGTTGGTTAGCATTGGAGTTGTTGGCAGGGTTATTTTAGGGATTGTGCTGAGTGAAGAATTTGTCCTGGGGTGTATTTCAAATTTGGTGGAGGATTCCTTCCTCATTAATAATCAGTATGGCATGAAGGTGTTCAGGGGGGATTACTATGCAGTATGCAGTAGTTGAATACATTGTGCTCAGTCTCAAATGACTTCTTGCAATACATGTTTAGCCTCCAGGTGAAGGTGTCAGGCTTTGTGCCAAGTCAACCTAGGCAGTAGTGGATTATGAAGTCATACATGAAGTGGGTCTCAGACCAGTGGGCTTGTCAGCAGCTGAGCCTCTTGGTGGGGGTGAAGTACTGCAAGTTGTTTTGGTCAGAGTAGACCTAGATGTGGTTTTGGTGATGTCATAGTTGAGCTCTACAGGAATTGTTGAGCAGGTGTAAAAGGTGATGGAGTGGAGGTTCTTGTTGCTGGAGTCCATCTGGAAGAGTATTCCAGCAATAATATAGTTAGAGGTGTTGCATTCAAATACAATGGATAGGTAGGGTGGGATCAAAGTGGTGGAGGTTATGGGAGCAGAGGTGAAGGCTTCCTTGAGGAGGGTGAATATGCTCTGGCATTTGCTGTCCCAATCCCAGGGGGTGTCTTTCTAGGTGAACCAGTTGAGAGGTTTCATGATGCCAGAGTAATTGTCAATGAATTGGCAGTAGAATTTAGCAAAACCCAGGAAGGACTGTACCTCCTTAATATTCCAGGGCAGGGGCCAGTTGAAAATGGCCTTGACCTTGACTGGAAATATGCATATGCCATCTGGGGTGACAATGATGCCAAGATATTTGACTTTAGTGGTGTGAAAGGAGCATTTTTTGGGTTTGGCATGGAAGTGGTATTACCAGAGCTGTTCCAGCATGTGGCAGACATGATCCTGGTGTTTCTTGGGAGAGTTTGAGTAGATGAGGATGTCATCCAGGTACACAATAACAAAGATGTTATTCATGTTGCAGAAGATGTCATTCATGAAGTACTGGAACATGGTGGAGGAGTTAGTCATACCAAAGGGCATGATGAGGTATTTGAAGAGGCTATAGCAGGTGTGGAAGGTGGTCTTCCATTCATGTTCCAGAGCAACCTGGATGTTGTTGTAGCTGGAGTAGAGATCTATTGTAGTGTATATCTTGGCACTGTGGAGGCAATCAACAAGGTCTCCAATCAAGAGGAGATGATACTGGATCTTCCTAGGGACTTTGTTAAGCCTCCAGTAATTGATGCAAAGGCAGAGGGAGCTGTTGTTCTCCTTGAAAATCAGGACTGGGGCTCTGTCAAAGGAATCAACAGGCATATGAAACCTTTGCTGAGCATGTTGTTGAGGTAGTCTTTGAGGGCCTGGAGTTCTACTTCTGACATGTTGTAGATCTTGCCAAAGGGGAGAGAGGTGTCTTCTTTGAGATCAATTTTATGGTTGTAGGATCAGTGCAGGGAAAGTTCTTTTGCCCTTCCTTCAGAGAATATGTTGGCAAATTGATACTCTGGAGAGACTACTTCATGTCATATTTGTTCCTCTGTTTTTGATTCTTATGGAATGGTGCTGGCATGAAGGTATTCTTTTGATAGTGCCAGAGTGATCTGAAGTTGATAAGCAGGGGTGCCACCTTGTAGGATCTGTGCAAAGGGGATGGTGCTGATAATTTTGATGTCAAGGGCTTCTGGGTCAATGGGGTTGGGTGTCAAAGTTGTGATGGTGGAGTCTGGGGTTGTGACAGTGGGGTCTGGGGTTCTCTGGGGGCATTGGGTGGGGTAGTTTGGACCTTATACTGGTTTTGGAGAATGTTGGATAAAAGCCTTGAAGATGTGCCTAGGGGAGACTGGGGCAGAGTTGTTTTTTCCTCCTCTTTTGTCATCTTTAGGCATGGTGGGGGTGCTGGTGGCTCCAGTGTTGCTGGAGTTGGGTTCAGAGTCATTGGGATTATGGGGGCAGTAGGGGTGGAGGGGGATAGTGGCTGCCAAGTATGCTTCAGGGCCAGAGAACTGCATGGTAAGGTTCTTCTGGTCATTGTTGGGGTTGATGTCTTGTAACCAGAGTAACCTGAGCATGATTGGGGCCGTCTCTGGAAGTTGTGTAACAGGGATGCAATTTAGGAACTGCAGGCCCTTGTCAAGGGTGAGGGAACTGGGGTGGAATTTGGTGATTCCAGTGGAGGCTGGGCTCTCATTGAATAGCTGTAGTTCTAATGGCATGTCAAGGGTTTCATGGGAGAGGTCAAGCTGATTACTGTCACAACCCATCCTCAGACCCCTGCCTCATCTCTGGACTCCACCTGACCAAGCCCAGCAAGCCTGAAGTACCTCCCCTCCTCCTCTCCTCCCCCCAACTCCTACAACCCTCCCATACCCTTGGCACCTGCTCCAGCAAACCCCAATGCTTCTCCTGGCAGACTCCATGATCCCCCTGACTCTCCCTGAGCATTTGACCCCCTCCACCTTCCCCAGTGCACATCATGGAGATGCATCAAACACTACTGACACCTGACTACCAGTCTTGGGATGCCCCACACAACTACACCCAAGACCCACTCATGTGGTCCAGCCTTAGACCTGCATTACCAGAGGAGTTCCTTCCACAGGTACTTAAACTGTAGAGTAGTGTTAGTTAGGGTAGTCTTGATCTTACCTATGTTACTGTGTCTGTTTGTCTCTTGTGCTTCCATCTCTTGTTTCATATTGTCTTGCTCAATCTTGTCTGTCTCAATCTTATCAGTTTCCATCTTATCAGTTCCCTTTTCTGTCTCTATCTCTTGTCTCTATTTCCCAAGTCTTGCCTTATCTTGCTCCTCTCAATTTCTCACCTCACCTCAACTCCCCAATTAATCCTGACTCCATTTCTATCCCCCCTTTAAAGTCTATCCCACTCTGTAACCTTCAAAACCTCTCTGTACCCTTAACTCAGACTTGCCCAAGTTGACCCCTAGCTCTTGATATTCAACTCTGGAGCTCTGTACTGTACTCACTCCCCCTTGTCAGCTACTCCCACTCCTCTGTCTAGCCCACTGGAGTATCCTGGGCCTCCCCAAACCATCTTTCCCTCCTTTTGTCAGGGGACCACCTTTTTCTGACCTCTGCCCCTGTCCAATACTGACTCTCCTTGCCCAGTTCCACTTCCCTGGGGCTTGTTCAATAGTTCTGGGGCACTCTACTGGTCCCTGGAGGTCTCCAGAGACCCCTGGAACTCTCTGTGATCCCTTGTTGCACACTTTGGCTAACTCCAGTCACCTACACAGTTGTTCCCACACCTCTGCTACCCGCTGATGTGCTGCACCAAGCAGCAGAGATCCTTAGACTTGTTCTCTTTGGATTCCCCTCTGCTAGGTGATTAGTTACCATTTGTATTGTCAATTACAGTTCTAACATACTTCAGATTCCCCTCTGCTAGCTGCATGATTTAGCTGTCACTCCCAGAGGTCACCCTTACAGCAGAACAAGTCTCCTATCCTGGTCTGGAAGCCTCTTGTAGCCTGCACAGAATCTCCAAGCATCTATCTGTCACTTCCCCACCAGGCTTAAACACCTGCAGGCATGCCAATCCAGATGCTCCACCAGAGGCCCTGGCCCCTCAGGATGAGGCCTGGACTTGCCTGCTACACCTAGAAA
>JAGGAV010008222.1:0-12855 GCA_017657295.1 Termitomyces sp. DKA64 | reverse complement strand
CAAGGACATGGTCAAGTGGGCCCAAGGTGCTTTTGCCTGGTCTTTCTCTTACAACTCCCCCTTTGAGCTCACCAAACTTGCTCTCATGAACTTTCCTCAGTTGCATAATTGCATCATGATGCCATCCTGGCTGACCTCATCCTCTATTGTACCAATGCTGATGAGTCTGTCACAGCACAGATTGTAAAAACAGTGCCCATGTACAAGTACCTGGATGTCATATTCAACTCCAAACTCTGCTGGGCAGCCCACATCCAGAAGGTTGCTGCAAGTGCTGTATGGTGGACATTCCAGATTTCCCAGCTTTTCAGAGTTTTAAGTGGTATACCACCTTGTTGCATCTGCCAGCTGTACAACACAGTTGCTGTCCCAGCATTTACCTATGCTGCTGACATGTGGTTCATGGGTGTGAGTAATTACCCCATCAGACACAGATGCATGGACTCAGTGGCAGTCTCCAAGTGGCTCAATATGGCTTAGAGATGAGCTGCAAAAATTGTGATTGGTGCCCTGAGTACCACCACTGGTGATGTCTTGGAGGCCCATGCTAATGTCTTTTCCATTGATCTTTTATTCTACAAAGTGCTAATCAGAGTGGCTGTATGGCTCTCCTCCCCACTGCCCTCCCACCCCCTCTATGGGCTGGTGAGGAAGGAAGGAAAATGCTATGTTCACAGACACCATTTACTGCTCCACAACCTCTTCCCATTTGCAGGTGTAGACCCCATGACCATTGAGATGGTTCAACTCTACCAATAGCACTCAAACTACTGACTATCATTCACCACCCACATTATGGAATCTGAGGAACAAGCTCTGACAGCCATCAAACACACCTATGACAGAGCAATGATGGCAATATACTGTGATGGTCCAGTCTATGAGGGGGGTGTGGGCTCCTCAGTGGTGCTCTTTGTAGATAGTGAAGAAGTCTCCCCACTGAAGCACTTCCTTGGTCCAGCAGCTGGGTAGATTGTGGGGTTCACCCTCAGCCTGCATCTGCTCTCCTGCCTCAACTGCCAGCTCAGAGGCCTGACCATCTTTGGCTGAAACAGCCAGGCAACAATCAGAGCACTCTACAACCAGTGGCCCTACCCAGCCCACTACTTCCTTGACAGGGTTCACAACACTGCTGAGGCCCTCCTCAAGAAAGAGAACTGCTTGCTCAATGCACCTTGAAGGCATGCCATGTATGCCATGGGCAGAGAGTGGGCTTCCTGTACAAGGGGTGTTATCAACTTGCAAGTTCACTGGTTCCCTGGACACGTGAACTTTCCATTAAACAGATGTGCAGACCAACTCATGAAGCAAGCTGCAATCAGCCAGTCAAGGCCATCCAATCTCCTCCCCCTAAATCTTTGGTCAAAACCCCTCTCACTCAGCATCCCTGTGATCCAACATGCAGATCTTGTTGTAAGCCATTGGAAATACCAATGGAAGAAGTTGTCCCATGCCCCTGCCATTTGCATACTAGACAGGTCCCTTCTCTCCAAGAATTACATGTGGCTGGTCACAGATCTCAATTGCCAATGCTCAGCAATCCTCACCCAGTCCTGCACTGGCTACCTCCCACTCAATTGCTACCTGTTCTGCATCAAGCAGGCAGAATCTCCTACATGTCCCCACTGCTGTAGCCTTGTCATGAAGAGTGTTCATTACTTGCTTGAATGCCTGCAATACAATCATGAACATCATGTTCATTTGTTCCACCCACTTAAACAAAAAGCTGAGTCACTCTGTACACTTCTCTTTTCACATGCTGGCCTCAAGCACATTTTCAGGTACATCAAAGCCACCAAGCATTTCCAAGTTGCTCCTGGTCCTGGCCCCCATCCTTCATCTCCCCAGGGGAGCCCTCCTCAACACTCACCCACACTCAATGCCCTCAATCACCCTGCCTAGCCCACATGCTCCTGGCACTCAAAACTTAACTTTATCTTAAACCTCTTCTATTAATTGTGGCACTTGGCATTAGGCCTGCCTGGCTACTAACTTCTAGCTCTAGTATGGTCCATGGCCCAGATGCTTGTCCTGTACCTGCTGCACCAGCAGGCATCCATTGAAAGTACCCATTGTACCCTCACAAGCTCCTGCACTGAATCAGGGATTACCAGGGGGGCATGGTCTAAATTAGAAGCATTTACCTGCTCATTCTCTGTGTACATGGGGGGGGGGGGGCAAGGGATTCTGTTGCTCTTGTAGTCATACAAACCTGTCTGCAGCACCATGCAACATAGGTGCCATGTGCCTTGTGCATGTAACAATTAATTGAAAAAAAAAAAAAAATTGGGTTGGGGATTTCAACAGACATCATCTGCTATGGGAGACAGTCAACAACCATCACCTCAACAGCAGCAATGACCTCATTCAGCCCCTTCCTGGCCTCCTGACAGAGTATAAGATGGAGCTGGTGCTTCTCCCTGGCCTCCCCACTCTGCAGACTGCTGGTGATAGGTGGACAAGGCCTGACAATGTTTGGCACTTGTATGCCAATGTTGATTATGCCATGCTAAAGGAGCAATTAGATGCATGCCTACTGACCTCCTTCATTGAATCTGTGGAGGAGTCTGAGGAGTCTGACTCCACTGTTTCACTTTCTATTATCATCTAGGAGGTCATTGCTGATGGTGACATTGTCCCATCAAAGAATCCTGCCTGTTCACCAAATGCTGGTAGAGCAATAACCTTGCATGGGTTAAGGCCCAGAGGCAACACACTGACAATATGGCCTACAAATTCTGTGATCTCCCAGACCATCCATCTAAGGCAGAGGCTGCCAGGCTCTCATGTGAGATGGCAGCCAAAGTCAAGGCTGCAAAGGAGAATCATTGGCAGGAATGGCTGGAATCCATCATGGTGAAACAAATTTACCTTGCCAACAAGTATGTGGTCTGTGGACCTACAGACTTGTCATGCAACAGGGTCTCTGACTTCAAGACCAATGTTGACAGCATTCCCAAACTTGCAACATCCAACACCAACAAGGCCAAAGCATTAGCTGAGTCCTTCCTTCCTCATCCCCCCCCTATTCATTCTATTCCTTCCTCTGTCTACTCTGAGCCCCTGCCAGATGTTCCCTTCTTCATGTGTGAGCAGATTGCAGCAGTGACTGTGGGCCTCCCCCATTTAAGGCACCTGGCCCTGATGGCATCCCCAACATTATGTTGAAGCACTGTGCCAAGGCTCTTCTCAACCACCTCTATTTTATTTTCAGAGCTGTATGTGAGCTTGATGTCTGTCACCCTAGCTGGCTGGAGTCCACTACCCTTGTTCTGCACAAGCCAGGGAAACTGGTCTACAATGTTGCCAAGGCATATAAACCAATAGGTCTCCCCAATACCATTGGGAAGCTCTTATCCACCTTTGTTGCTGCTGACCTTTCCCATCTCACAGAGAAACACAGTATCCTTCCTCACAGCCAATTTAGTGGCTGCCCAGGACACAACACCACTGATGCCATGCACCTAGTTGTTCAGAAGATCAAAGATGCTTGGCAAGCAGATAAAGTAGCTATGGCACTGTTCCTTGATGTGCAAGTGGCCTTCCCCAACACTGTCTGCAACCATCTCATTCACAACATAAGGGAATGCAGGGTCCCTCTATGCTACATATGCCTGGCTGAGCATATGCTCTCCAATTGTGGCACCTGTCTGAAGTTTGACAATTTCATCTCTGAGTGGCTTGCTATTGACAACAGCACCACTCAGGGTTGTCCAATTGTCATGCTCTTTTATGCTTTCTACAATGTGCCTCTCATTTTGCTAGATGACCCTGTTAACATGTCATAATTGTTTTTGGGCCTTGTCAACAATGCCATGCTCCTTGCTGTGGCCAAACCTCTGATGGAGACCCACACTCTGATCAAGGACATGGTTGAACATGCCTGTGGTGCTTTTGCCCGATTTCTGTCTCTGAATTATCTATTTGAGCTTTTGAAGTTTGTGCTCATGAACTTCCCATGTTCTCATCATGACTTGATTATTTCTAATCTCTCCCTCCTTTGCACCAATGCTAATGATTCTGTCACAGCACAGATTGTCAAAACTCTCCCAACATATAAGTATCTCAGGGTCATCTTTGACTCCAAATGATGTTGGGTGGCCCACACCCAGAAAGCCAGTGCAGCCTGGCAGACTTTCCAGGTCTCTCAGCTTTCTAAAGCCTCAGGGAGCATGCCCCCAATGCATATGACAACTGTACAACACCATTGCTATAAGGGGACTGGTCTCCAGACTGTGTCCAACTCTATTCCAAGCTTAGTCCAACAACATGCCCACTCTTAGCACCTCCAAACAACTGCTCAGCCTGCCCTATCCCCTTCCATCTTCTAGTAGTCAGCATTGATGAGTCATATGCATGGACCTTATTCAGCATTGATTATTGTTAGTCATACTCCATTACATACTGGGGCCTGCTTAGTCAGATAGTATTAGTAACTGTACAGCCACCAATGTAGTATATATAGGCAGCCTGTGGATAGCATATCCCCAGGCTAAACAATAGCAGTATTCCCCTGGCCTATCCACTGACTCAACTGTAAGCTTCCCTAGCAACATCTGACCCTCTGCTTGCCTTACCTGCCCCTTGCCCAACTCCTGCCTGCCTTTGTGCCCACTCAACTCTTGCTTGATGCTTGCATCACCACTCTGAGGAAGGAGTTCTGCAGATGCTAAGCCTTGCCCTTACAATTGTTATCCTGGCCTTCACCTATGCTGCAGATGTGTGGTATACAGGGGTCAAGGACTATGGCCCAGGAGGCAGGGGCAGAGGCTCTGTGGCTGTCTCCAGGTGTCTCAATTTGGCTCAGTGTCAAGCTGCAAAGCTCATCATCAGTGCCCTTAGTACTAACACCAGTGATGCCATGGAAGTCCATGCCAATATCTGCCCCATTGACCTCCTTTTTCATAAAGTCCTAACCAGAGCAGTCATTTGGCTCTCATCTCTCCCTCCATCATGGGCTGATGAGACAGGCAGCAAGGCATTATGTCTGCAGGCACAGATTCCTCCTTCACAATCTCTTCCATTTCACTGCTATTAACCCTTTGTCAATAGAAACAGTCCACCCCTTCTGACACCACCCCAATTACTGCCCATTGCTCTTCACCCACATACCCAAAACCAAAGAGTTTGCACTCAAGGTGATTACCTGCACTCACAATCAGGCCATCACAGCCATCTACTGCAATAGGTCTGGATTTGAAGGCAGCATCAGTGCCTCTGTGGCCCTCTATGTAAATAGCAAGGAAGTGACTTCACTGCAGTATTATCTTGGCCCCACAGCAGGGAACACAGTTTATGAGGCCAAAGTGGTTGGCTTCACACTCATAAACCTCCATTGTCAGCTGAGGAACTAACAATTATTGGCAGCAATAGTCAGACAGTAATATGTGTCCTCAACAACCAGTGCCCCCACCTGGCCCATTACCTTCTTGACAAGGTTCATACAGCAGCAGAATCTCTCCATAGAAGGCAGTAGTGCCTGTTCAATGTGCCTTGCAAGTGCACCATGCCTGGCATGGACAAGAGGCAGGCTCCATGCTCTTGTGGAGCCATCCACCCAAGTCTATTGGTCCCTGGGCCACATGGACTTTGCCCCCAATGAGAGAGCCAGTGAACTGGCCAAGGAAGCCATGCTGGGTGAATCCAGCCCAGCCCACCAGCTCCCTGCCTACTGCCACTCAAGACCCTTGCCTCTCAGCATACTGGCAACCCAACAGGCAGACCTTGTCCCCATGCAAGTCATTTGGAAATGCCACTGGAAGAAGTCCACTTGCTCACTGGCAATCCACATACTTGACAAAACCCTCCTCTCCAAGAGTTACATGCAACTCATAGCAAACCTCAGCTGCTGCTGCTTAGAAATTCTCACCCAGCTATGCACTGATCATCTCCTCTTAAGCCTACACATCTTTTGCATTGGATGTGCCAAATCCCCCACATGCCTCTACTGCCTCAGCCTCACCATTGAGTCAGTCTGCCACTATTTGCTCAAATGCTTGCAGTATGGAGAAAATCACTTTGTGCACTTTGTGTGCCCACTAAAATGCAAAGCTGAGTTGCTTAAAACATCCTTTCCTCACCCACCAGTCTAAAGCACCTTTGCAGATATATTGATGCCACCAAATGCTTCCTCAACTCATCTGATCTTGACCTCCTCCAACATCCCCCTGGTGGAACCATTCCAATGCTGAGTCAACCCAGCATACAGTAGCCTCACTTTCTCAGCCCACATGCTACCCACCAAACATTTTATTTTAAACAAATTTGTTAATCATGGCACTTGCCTATAGACCTGCCTGGCTACTAACCCCTCTAGCTCTGGTATGGACTGTGGCCCAGCTGCTCATCCCATACATGCCCACTCTGCCAGGCCTCTGCTGAATGTGCCACCTGATGTAACCAATTCTTCTGGTCTGGGTGCACTACTATGTACAGAATCTCATACTCTAGTGGGGAATCCAACCTGGAACCCACAACACCCTTTGGCTCCTCTTCCCTAAACCAGCACAGCTCCAATCCCACAATGGATGGTGGTACATATGGCATGCTCACCAGTCTGCAAGTGCTATATAATATCAACAGTCAAATGAGACATTTTCTGCATCTAGGTCAATGTGTATACCCCAAAATGAGTTGGAATTGGTATTGAAGGAAATGAGACCTATGAAGAACAAAACAAGACCTACAAAGAATGAAACAAGAAAAAACAAGACTTACAAAGAATGAAGCAAGACATAGAAGGAACAAATGTTTTGTTGCCCTAAGGGTCCTCTGAGACACTGGAGATACTTAAATTTAAAGGTGGGAGTTTTGTTGGAGATGAGCTTTATGGCAGATCATACTCAGGCTGATAACTGGCTGCTTTTGTGTTTGGAATGTTCACCTTGATGATGGTGCATATAGGGATGTATATGAGAATATCTGTAGGAAACTGGAATCCTGACCTTAAGCTCAAGTATTGAGGTGAGTATTGAGAACCAATCAAGGGGCCCAATCATATTTCAAATAGATTCTTTAGCCCAAAATTGACTTGGTTGTTGAATGCAGAGCATAGAAGGACACAAGAAGTGACACTAAGCATGGTAACAATAGCCTCAGGGGTGTATATAAAGAGTACATATATGAGAACAAACCTCTTTAGTTGGAATTGGCATTTGTGAAATGAGTTGTCAAAAAATCAATTGTCTGCTTCAGATTTGTAGATGAATACAGTTATTAGTCTTCAGTCACACCAGTAAATGTTGTTCAACTAAGATATTACCTGTAGATAAACACAGTTATTAGTCTACAGGGGCCAATCAATAAAAGGTAAGTAAATATAAGTAGTGAGGAAGCTCACCCTCAGTCACACCAGTAAATGTTGTTCAACTGAGGGTGGCTGTCCTGTGTATGTAAAATAAAAGGAGAAAAAATGATCAGAGCTTATGGCAAAGACTAGCAAATACCAATTGTGTGGCTGCCAGAGCCAAGTGTAAAGAAAAATATCCAAAATGTATCCAAGAGAGGAAAATCAAGAACACATATTGCATAAGCCATAGTATGATGTATTGGGTAAGTCATTGCTCAACACTCCCCCTGGCTTTGAGAATTGTTCTTGTTTTTCAGGCCAATAAGACCAATTAAGTAATTGTGTGTCAATCTTGGAAGAGGCTTTGTGCAGACATTGGCAAGGTTCTCAGAGGAAGGAATGTGCAGTACTTGTATGTCCCCTTCCTGAATGCATTTGCAAATATAATGGTGTTGAATATCTATATGTTTAATGCAAGCATGACTGGGCTAGTGCAATTGATGAGCTATTGTTGACATAGAGGTGTACTGGGAGAGGTTGCTCAAGGTTTATTTCAGTCAGGAAATTGTGCATCCACAGCACCTGCTGTGACTCCCATGTTATTGCCATATACTCAGCCTCAGTAGTGGAAAGTGCAATGGTTTGTTGGTGCTTTGAGCTCCAGGAGACTGGTCTGCTGGCCATCATAAACACATACCCAGATGTTGATATTTGAGTATCTAGGTCCCCTCTGTTGTCTGAGTCTATGTACCTTACTGGCTTGATAGATCCTCCCAGGTCCCTTGAGTAAAGGATGCAATAGTCAAGTGTGCCTTTGACATAGGCTAGGATGTGTGTCAGAGCCTTCCAATGCACTGGTCCAGGGTTTGATTGGAGGCAAGCAAGCAGGGTGACTGCAAATGACAGATTGGGCTGCATCACAGCCTAAGCCCACATCAGGGTGCCAAGGAGTTCTTGGTATGGTTTATCATGCATGAATGCATGTTTAGCATCACTTTCTGGAAACATGTTGCTCATCAGTATTATTCCTGATGATAATGGGTTGTATCTGGGGTTGCAGTTAGTCATCTCAAAGCATTCAAGGACTTGTACTAGGTAAGCTTTCTGAGACAGTGATATCAATTTAGCATGCAGGTCATGGTATATGGCCATTCAAAGAAGAAAAGAAGATTCACCCAGATCCTTGACTTCATATGCTTTTGCCAGTTCCTCTTTGGCAGGCTTCATACCTTCTGTTGTTGAGGATAAGCTGAAGGTGTCATCATTCAATGTGTTAGTAATGGTAGTTTCCATTCCTATCATCTGTGATCTGACACAGGGGTCCACATGAGATCTCTTGTATCCCAGGTCTGCATAAGCACCATCAAGCATCCAGTACCAATCAAAACCACCCTGCATAGGACCATACAGGTTTTTTTGGAACAAAGCCAGCTTCCCCTCCCTGCCAGAAAACCTGGCAGTAGGTACATATATATGTCATGCTCTGGGATACTGTTGAGATAAGCAGAAACAAAGTTGACTTGCCATGTCTCCAAGCCCTCTTGTGCTGTAATTGCTGCCAAGATCCTGAGAGACTCCAGCCATACTACTGCTGCATAGGTTTTGCTGAAATCCTCCCCCACAATTTGGGAAAATCCTTTTGCCACAAGGTGAGCCTTCCTTCAGATGACTTCCCCCTCCACATTGTACTTATTTGCAAAAACCCACCTACAGCTGACAATGTTCTTGTCTCTAGGCACCCTTGACTCTTCCACCAGCTTGAAAACACACATTCTTCCATAACTTGTAGTTCCTCATCCATTGCTGGCTGCCATAGGTCTGCCCTTTTAATTGCCTCCACATAGGTCCTTGGTACCATCAGGTTGCCACACCATCTTCCAGAGTTGACAGATACCCATAGGGGCCCTTGGCCAGCAGTGCAGTAGGATCCTCATTTGAGGCCCAGTCCTCCCTGTCATCCCATGCAGCCTGTTCCTACTGCACTGTTTCATGGGCCACAATCAGGGCAGGCATCAGCCTTGTCAGCCATGCCAATCTATCAAGGAGTTGCATTGGTTCAGGGAGTGGTGCACAATGGGTTGGATTGGTCAGGGTGAGTGTGCATAGTTGTCAGTCACCTTGGGGTTAGTCCTCCAGGTGTCATTGATGTGGATTGGGCTAGGGAAAATCCTTGGTGCTATGGGCTGTTATATGGGTACAATGTTGCATGTATTCTGTGCAGGCATGTCAGCTGGTTGTGTTGCAGGGGTTGATGGGGCATTTTCTGGATTATTGAGTATGGTGAGTGGTCAGTGGCCAACCCCTTCATCAAAGATGACATTCCTTGACATCATGATGGTTCTAGATTGTTGATTCAACAGTTGATAGCCACTGTTAGCATAACTGCTGAGTTGCATTCTCACTGACCTAGGGTCTAGCTTTGATTTTATCAACTCATCTGGAACCTTTGCTCATGCCAGGCATCCCCACAGGCAAAGATGGTCTACTCATTGACATTGGCTGGTCCATGTCTCTTTGGGTATAGTGTTGGGGTGTTGAGATGATAGCACTAGTTTTGTAGGTGTATACTTGTGCAGTGGCTGCTTCTGCCCAAAGGTCTTTGGGTCAGTTGATTTTGGCCAATATGCACTGAACACCTTCAAGGATAGTCCTATTCACCCTTTCTGCTATGCCATTTTGTGCATGTGCATATGGAGTGGTGACCCTCAAGATTATGCCATATGTGTCCAAGTAGGTAGACCAAACTTCATTCACCCACTTGTGTCCCACATTGACTCTCACTTCCCAAAGTTTTCAACCTGTCTGCCACTCAGATTCATTGCAATATGTGGAGAACACTGTCAATGTGGTAGTAGCATCTTTTTATGATAGGAAGAATGCAGACATATATGATAAACCCCCATCCACAGCAACTATCATGTAAGTTGCACCCCCTAGAGGCAACACACTAGCCAGGCCCTATAGATCAACATGGACCTGATTGTTTGGTGCACCTTCAGGTTTGACCACCACATTGTATGGTCTAGCAGCATGCTTACTGTATATGCAGTCTTTGCAGATGCCCAGAACTGCCAGGTTACCCTTGACCTCAAGTCCATTGACCAGGTTTCTTACAAGTGCATTCTTTATTGTGGTTATACTTGCATGTCCAAAACATCAATGCCAGACCTCAAGGCTTGTAGGCTTCATTTGGGACCTTGCCACCATTCCAGTTGGTGATGTGTTGCCACCAAGCACACCGAGTAGATACATTCCCCTGGTACCTTTTCCACACAACACTTCTCTGCCATTAGGATCTTGGAAATGAAGGAGACCACCACCAAATACTATGCTGAACCCTGCCTGGTCAAACTTATTGATTGAAATCAAGTTGGAAGCAAGATCAGGTGCATGTAGAGCATTCCTGAAAACTAGCTCTGATGATCCATAGGCAGTACTACATGTTTGTTTGACTATTCCATGCCCTACTACTCAGAACTTTGCTCCCTTTGGTGCTGTGTGTCCCTCAATGGGGGTTGGGAGTTCCTTATACTTGGTAGAAGACATCCCTGTTGACAAAGAAATGATCTGTTGCCCCTGAGTTGGCATACATAGGTATGTCTACTTTGGTGGCATATGTGTTGGACCATTCTACCATTTTCAATTGGTCAGGGAGTGTTCCTTTAGGCTGTGCCATTGCAGACAGTGCATAGGTGACTTGGAGCTGTGCATTTGGCTGCTGTGGGGGTGTGGGGCTTTGTATGGTTGTTGCAGCTGCATTTGGCACTGCTGGGGTTACTAGTGTGTTTGTCTCATTTGACAGGGTTTTTGTGATCCTGTTCTTGTTTCTAATTTTGGCAGGAACTGGCCTTCTTTCCCCCTCCAATAACAGTTATCTATTGTGTGACTGTTCTGGCAGCAATTCAGATTCACACAGACAAGTCTCTGTTTTGTCTATGCCTGTAATGCCATCATTGATATGCCAGCCTTCTGCTTTTGCAGGATGAGGCAATCCCAGTGGACAGTAAGTGTGGCAATGACATCTTTGGATTCTCTCATGGAGTAAAGTCTGGCCACTGCAGTGTTCCAGGACTCAGGAAGAGTTGCAATTAAAATGGTATGGAAAGCTGCATCATCTATTTTTGCACTCTTTTCTGTTGCTGACTTCCATTTTTCTCTAAATTCCTCCATGTGCTTCAAGAAATCCAAGCCATCCAAGAACTCAGTAGCACATAGATGTTTTTTGGCATTCATCACAGCTATCTCTGAGAAGACCCCAAAATTTCTGGTGAGAGCTTTCCAGGCTTCTGCTACAAATCTGTCATATTTATCCCCATGCCACTAGGATTTTTGGTTTTGTATATTATTAGCCCCAGCACCCAGGCATCCATCTTCCCATTCCTCCAAGGATGGGCTTTTGGATGACCACTTGGTGGGTTTTGTTTCAACTCCTTTTACTTTGGACACTGGTTCCAGTTTTTTGATGGTACTGTCTAGGTAACCATGGGCACCATGTGCTCTCACAGCAATCATGACTCAGTTTTTAAATGTGGCATAGTTTGTGCCATCAAAGCACATAGAGGCACACATATGTATTGTGTCTCACACTATAGTGGAGGGAGATTTGTATCATACATCACAGAACCAGCAGTGCCTACTGCACTGGAGCAGAGGCCTTACAATGTAATGTATCATGCATGGCTGCAGAAGAGCCAAAAACTGTGGAAGAGTGACCTGACAGTGGGCCTGGTCAGAAATCAATAATGGCTGTGTTATACACTGGGCATATGAGATTTGGAAGCTATAAGTAAGGCTGGATCTGCTCAAAACAGCTGTAATTATCCCTTTGGAATAATTCAAATATCTGCTGATGGGCTGGATCTGGTTGATTACTCTCAAAAATAGCCAGTCAAAAGTGACCCAGTGCCAGATCTGGCTGATTATCTGCTGATGGCACAAGCATGGAACAGCTCTAATTAATAATTGATGATTCAGGTGAATTACAGCTGGGATGACATGGGTGGAACAGCTCTCAAAAATAGCCAGTCAAAAGTGACCTGCTGCCAGATCTGGTTGAATATCCACCAGTAGAACCAGCATGTAACAGCTCTAATCAATAATTAATTGAACAGCTCTAAGCAATTACAGCTGAGATGACATGGGTGGAACAGCTCTCAAAAATAGCTGGTCAAAAGAGAGCCAGTGCTGGATCCAGTTGATTGTCCACTGATGGAACAAGGATGGAATAGCTCTAAACAATGATTATTCAGGTTAATTACAGCTGAGATGATAGAGGTGGAACAGCTCTCAAAAATAGCCAGTCAAAAGAGACCCAGTGCAAAGTGATCCAGTGCCAGATACTGTTGATTATCCACCAATGGAACAAGGATGGAACAGCTCTAAACAATGATTATTCAGGTTAATTACAGATGAGATGACATGGGTGGAACAGCTCTCAAAAATAACTGGTCATAAGAGACCCAGTGCTGGATCTGGTTGAATATTGCCAGTGGAACCAGCATGTAACAGCTCTAATCAATAATTAATTGAACAGCTCCAAGAAATAATTATTCAGGTTAATTACAGCT
>JAGGAV010008221.1:0-12889 GCA_017657295.1 Termitomyces sp. DKA64 | reverse complement strand
TTCCTCTGCTGTAAAGCCTTTTGGCGGATTGTAGCTGAGATAGTGAATATGCTTATTTTGGAAGGAGACAATGTGCACGTCAGGTGGAGGATCGCGCGCGCTCCACAATCCAGTGCAAGGGGTCCTACACCCAAAACATTAGTGATGTCTCCATAGGCAAGCATATAATTTACCTTGTCTATGGTCGGATCGACGATCTTACCGCTTTGCATCACTTGAGCGGTCTTGGAGAGCGAAGGTTCTGTCATTGGGATTGTAATGATCTATCGAATTCTTTAGGCTTTCTCAGCATTAATTCGAGCTGCCGATGAGTATGAGTTTTGAGGGAAAGGTTCGTGTTCAGACAGGTCGGTGCGAGTGCGAGAAAGAAGTGGGAATCTTTGAGTCCGAAAGTTCTGGAGTCGACCGCCCAAAAGAAGCCCAACTCAAGCTAACTATGAGGGGCTAGTCTAGGTAGTACGAGTAGTAATGTAGCATGGAATGAAATGAGATAGGGACGGCGGGTGGGGATGCGAACGCGTAACGTAAGCGCTATCTAATCAAACGAGTACTGCGAGCGCAGTGTGAGACGACGGTGAGCGAGTGTAATGTACATAGAAAGAGATATACATACCTGCGAGCGCAGTGTGAGACGACGGTGTCGTTCCCAGCTGTGCCCGCAGGGATATAAGTGAATATGGGACAATGGAAAGAGTGAAAGGTTGGTGGGGTTGATCTAGGCACGAATTATCTCCGGCCAATCACACCCTCTTCACATCGCCCGATCTACCAATGCTTATGTAACCTGCATCCACAAAAATGACGTGATGATGATCATGATGGTCACTTTATTTCAACGAGTTATGCCCTGTGCCTTTGACACAGGTCTACCACATTGGGGGCTTCTCCCCCAAACCCCTGACTGAGACCCAGCCCCAACTTTGCTGTGCCCAATTAGGGCTTCAACATCCAACTCAATGCTTAATCCCAGCCCTAACTTTGCTATGCTCAGTTAGGACTTTGTGTTCAAAACTCAATGCTTAGTTCCAGCCCCAACTTTGCTGTGCTCAGTTAGGGCTTTGTGTTCAAAACTTAATGCTTAGTCCTTAATTTTATAACTTAATGCTTGGTTTCAGCCCTAACTAATCCAATTCTAATAAGAGTCTCTATTTTACACTACACAAACTATATTACATGCTGAAATATATAAAAGTTAGTCATGGATGTTATTTTATCTCAAGTAAAACTTACATTTGTCAATCATTCAGAATTTCTGGTCAAGTCCAATCAGTATCTATCCTACACTACACAGACTACATTACATGCTAAAATATATAAAAGTTAGTAATAGATGTTGTTTTATCTAAAGTGAAACTTACATTTGTAAACCATTCAGAATTTCTGGATAGACAACATTTGCAGTTGTTTGTGATGTGTTGTCTGGTCCCAGAATAACCTTGATACAATTTCCAGATGTGCACCAAGAAAGTGCAACATAGAGTTGACCATGTGCAAAGACAGGTGATCAAAGATCCAATCCAACATGCTTGACTGATTGACCTTGAGATTTATTGATAGTCATAGCAAATGCCAATCAAACTGGGAATTGTCTCCTGTGCAATAGAACAGGCAAATCCTCCTCAGAGGCATTGAGGTTTATCTTTGGAATGGAAATAGTTGATCCTGCAAACTCAGTGTCTCCACTAATAAGGTGACATTTGAGCACTCTGTTACTGATGTGGATGACAATCATTCTTGTCCCATTGCAAAGTCCCTTGGTTAAATCCAGATTCCTGAAAAGCATTGTATTGATAAATTGATGCTTTGAAAGCATCAAAAAGAGGATGCTGACCATGGAGTAGGTGTAGCAGTTCTGGTGGAGCATCTTCAAGTCCTGGGCAAAATATCCTGGCCTTGTAGGCAGCACATTCCAAACTTTAAATTATGTCTGGTTGAGTTGCTGGGCTTTTCAGCATCAAAATGAAGAGCTTGACAGTGTTGACAGACAACACTCATAGAACCAAGGTAATATGATGTGGGTTCATTTAAATAAGGCTGTCTTGCTCTTGGAATATGCTGAATAGAGCCAGGATATTGTAGAGTTTCTAAAGGAGGCTGTCTTGGCCTTGGAATAGGCTGTATAGGAGGAGGCTGCTGTTGAATTTGTGGGTCAGGAAGATTAAGAGCAGGTTCCAAATGTTCCTTAGTATATGTCCAGCAGGATTAATCCAATTGAGTGGCTCTGCTAGTAACTCCTGTTGTATAGGATCAACCTCATCATCTACAGGTTGATGAAAATACTTCAAATAGTTTTGCATCATCTGGTTAAAAGCTGCATGAACATGCTCCAATTCATTTTGAGGTTGAGGATCTAAACCATTAAAGTCCTCTTCCAGATCGGCTACATGTTTTTGTTCCCAACCCTGCAAAATTCTGTGAACCATAGCTTGATTCAAAGGCCTATGTTCAGGGTTGAGATCTACATCCTATTATCTCTTGTCAGTCAAGGTAGCATTTCAAAGTTATCATTTAGCCTGACCTCTGCTCTGAATTGATCTGCTTCTTGTCTTCTTGCTTGCTGGAAGTCAGCTAATGCCTATGGTTGCCTCTCTTATTCCTGCTGCCTCTGCTGTTTTTGAGCCATATCAAGATGTCTGAGCCTTTTTCGCTCTTGCAATACTGCCAATGCCTGCTTTTGCTGCCTCTGTTGCTCTTGAGCCACAGCAAGATGTCTGAGCCTTTCTTGCTCTGCCAATGATTGGTATTGCCTCTCCTGCTCTTGAGCTATAGGTGGCACCATTCTAGGGATGGGATTTTATAAAGGAGCATCCCATCCTTCAAGTAAATGAGTTTCAGGAATGGCCATGGAAAATGGAAACAGGAACATGTAGCTGATCTAGAGGAGGACTTTAATGGTTCAGGTCCTCATTGGAGCATGTTCATGCAGCTTTTAACCAGATGATGTAAAACCATTTGGAGTATTTTGATCAGCCTGTAGAAGATGAGGTTGATCCTTTACAACAGGAGTTACTGGCAGAGCCACTCAATTGGATTAATCCTGCTGTACATATACTAGAGAAACATTTGGAACCTGCTCTTAATCTTCCTGGCCCACAAATTCAACAGCAGCCTCCTCCTGTTCAGCCTATTCCAAGGCCAAGACAGCCTTGTTTACAAAATTGACAATGTCCTGGCCCTATTCAGCAGAACAGCCTTATTTGAATGAACCTCCATCATATTACCTTGATTCTATGAGTGTTGTCTGTCAACACTGTCAAGCTCTTCATTTTGATGCTGAAAAGCTCAGCAACTAACCAGACAAAGTCAAAGTTTGGAATACACTGCTTACAAGGCCAGGTTAATTTGCCCAGGACTTGGAGATGCTCCACCAGAACTGTTACACCTACTCCATGGTCATCATCCTCTTTCTGATGCTTTCAAAGCATCAATTTGTCTATACAATGCAGACTTTGCATTCACTTCTTTGGGAGTCAAAATTGATCATGCTATTACCAATGCTCCTGGATCATCTAGCTTTAAGATTAATGGAGAACTCCATCAACCAACAGGTGCCTTGCTTCCAACTGAAGGCAATCATCCTGTATATGCACAACTCTATTTCTATGACCACAATCAGCAACTGGCTTTTTGCCAACAAAACAATCCAGGATTGAATCCTCAAATAAAGGCCACTGAGCAAGAAATGCTAGGCAGAGTCAATCCTTTTATTGACTTATACAAGCAGGCTAGGCAGATCATGGGAGAAGTTCCAGGAGGCCATTCACAAAGGCTTTCTGTCACATTTAGAGCATAATTTGGTGACCATCAGCACTATAATAGTTCCAATGATCAAGAAGGGGTTGCTGCTATAATTCCTGGAGATGGCCCTGAAGATTGATCAAATCACTGTGGTATAGTTTTGCACTTACATGGAGGCCAATTAAAGTAAATCAGTCAATTACATCCATGCTATACTCCTCTGCACTACACTATCATATTTCCAACTGGAGAGCCTAGATTTCACATCAATATTCAGCCTCATTTTGTTCTAGAGAATCAGCAACAAACTAGAAATGTTAGCCAAACTGCATATTGTGCATATTGGCTTCAGCAACAAACCTTAGAGTCAAATGCTGCATTGCTTTGGAGTGGCCCAACAATATGTGGTGGATGCATGGGCTTCAATTGAGCAAACAAAGCTCAACTGGGTCAGATCTAATCAGAAAAAAATCAGAGCTGAAGTGTATCAAGGAGTGGTTGATACAGCAGTTGGGGATGAAGACTTATCATGTTATCCTTCCTTCCTCTCATACTGGAAGTGACTGACATATCTAGCAATTATTTCAGGACTCTATGGCTATTTGCAAGCATTTCCAGAAACCTGATCTCTTCTTAACAATGGCTGCTAATCCAAGGTGGCCTGAAATTGAGGAAGCCCTCTTAAAGGAGCACAGAGTCAATGGAAAAAAGCAAACAGCTGCTGATAGACCTGATATTGTGGCCAGAGTGTTTGAACTCAGAAAAAATGCTGTCTTGAAGGAGATCAAAGATGGTCTTTTTGAAAGCTGTGTGGCTCATGTTCATACCATTGAATTCCAAAAAGAGGACTTCCACACATGCATATCTTGATGTTTTTCCATCATCATGACAAGATCAGAGATGCAGCTCATGTGGATTCCATTGTCTCTGCCCAAATTTCTGATCCAGTTACTCAGCCTCAAGTATCAGGTATTAACTTCTAGCTTGAATCCTTGATCCAATCAATTAACTGGATTATTAGGTTGTAACTACAAATATAGTCCATGGCCCATGTGGAGCTGCCTATTCCAATGCAAAGTGCATGGTAGATGGCAGATGTTCTAAAAGATATCCCCAGGATTTTCAAGAGGCTACACATTTTGATGATGATGGCTATCCACAATATGCCAGACTTAACAATGGATGCTTTTTTGAAAAGCATGGCCATCATTATGACACTTGTGATGTGGTCCCCTACAATCCTTATCTCTCTGCCAAATATCAGTGCCACATCAATGTGGAGTTCTGTGCTTCAATGGAAGCTATCAAGTACATCCACAAGTACATCTATAAAGGCCATGACAGGACCACTTTGGAAATCTCTGGGGAGCAGGGGGATGAAATCAAGGAACATCTGGATGCCAGATTCATTTCTGCACCAGAGGCTTGCTGGCATATTTTTGAATTTAATATGCATGCTGAATATCTTCCAGTTTACAAATTGCCTATGCACTTGGAAGGGCAGCATAAATTTTATTTTCAAGATAATGAACCTTTGGAGAGGGTGGCTGCCAGGGTCAATGTAGACAAAACTGCACTCACTGCTTGGTTTGAAGCCAATGCCAAGTTTCTTAACAACAACACCACTTATCAAAGTTTTCCAACCAAGTTTGTATACAAGTTATCTAAACATACTTGGAAGAAGAAACAGAGAGGGACAGCTAATGGGAGGATGTACTTTGCTTTACCCAGGCAAGGAGAAAGGTTCTATCTCAGGATGCTCTGGACAGTTGTGACTAATGCAACATCATGGGCTCAGCCCAGAACAGTCAATGGTCACATTCATCTGACTTACAAGGAGGCATGCAAAGCTCTTGGCCTTTTGGAAGATGATGCAGAATGGAAGCAGTGTCTTGCTGAAGCTGCTGCAATTCAACAAGAATCAGCTCTCAGACAGCTGTTTTGCACTATTCTCTTTCATTGTGCTCCTACTACTCCAGAGGCCTTATGGGACAGATTCAAGCACTCCATTTGTGATGATCTTTGTAACAGACTGCAACATACCAGACAATACCATGACAGAGTCTCCACTGATGAGGAGGTCTATGACTATGGCCTTGATCTCATTGACAACAATTTGAGGAATTTGGGCAAAACTTTCCAAGACTTTCCCAATATGTCTGTACCTCAACAGGTTTGGAATGCAATTCCACATGAAGAATTGACTTAGAATGCTAATCAAATATATACAGGCAACAGACTTTTGCAAGAAGAATCAGAATATGATGCTGAGGAGTTGGCTAGAAAAGTTGAGGAGAACAAGACCAAGTTTAATGCTGAACAGCTAGATATCTTTGATGCTGTTATGGACTGAGTGAACAATAATTTGGGCAAGATGATATTCATTCACAGTGCTGGAGGATGTGGCAAGACCTTTGTCTGCAATACTCTGGCTGCTGTTGTTCATTCCAATGGACATGTAGCATTGTATGTGGCATTATCTGGAATTGCTGCCTTTGTCAGGGGACTTCCATTTCTAACCTCCACACCCAACCTACACCAACTCTCCTCAACCCACTCCCTTTCCCCAAGGCTCATTTGACACTTCCAGGGCACTCTCCAGATCCCCAGAGATCTCCAGAGGTCATTCTCCTTTTTAGGAAACCCCTGGAACTTGCCATACCTCCTTGTCAAGCACTTTCCTGGAGTTAGGATTAGCTTCAGTCATTTATACAGTCATTCCCATGCCTCTGCCACCCAATGATGTGCCACACCAAGCAGTAGGGATCCTTAGACTTGTTCTCTTCAGATTCCCCTCTGCTAGGTGATTAGTTACTATTTGTATCATTGGTTACCTTTCTAATATACTTTGAATTCCCCTCTGCTAGCTGTGTGATTCAGCCACTGCTCCTGGAGGTTGCCCTTACAGCAGAACAAGTCTCCTAACTCTGGTCTGGAAACCCCTCATAGCCTGCAAGGAATCTTCAAGCCCCTTATCTATTGCTTCCTCACCAGATTCAAGCACCCATGGAATTCTATGTCTCAGCTTGCCAATCCAGACACTCTCCTGGAGGCCCCAGCCCCTCAGGATGAGGCCTGGACTCACTTGCTACACTTAAAGAGCCAGGTGCAACTGACTCAATCTTTCCCCACCCATCACATGACTGAACTCTCTGCCTTCTATCAAACCATCAATCTCATTCCCAATCCCTTCAGGCACTACTAGAGTGCCTGCCCCCTACTTTTGCACCACCCCCCAGTGGTGGAACCACTTCCAGCTACTCCAGTAGTTCCTCCTGTAGCTTTGGTAAACTCCCAAGCATGGATTCCCTGTTCTGTGCTCCCAGATGCATATGATGGTGATCACTCTGGCAGGGAGCACTTCCTCCAGTCCTGTCTCACCTATATTCATCTCAGCAGGGACACCTTCAACTCCCATGCACTGAAGATAGCTTGGGTACTGTCATACATGAAGACCAGACATGCCTCCATCTATGCACTATGGTGTTCTGATGCCCCAGAGGTGTTGGGAGCTTTGTAGATTAGGCTGCCTTTAAAAAGGACTTCCAGGCAGAGTTCTTCCTGATTGACCCTGCCAAAACCACTACCTTAGTGCTACATGACAGGAAGCAGTATGGACAAGGGAAATGGATGCTAGATGAATATATTAACTCCTTCCAGGTATTGGTTGAGCAAGCAGCCTACCCAGATGGCCTGTACCCACACTGCTAGAGCACATCAGCAACCTTACCAAGGGCCATCTGGACAATGAGCAGATTGCCTCCTGGTATAAAGTGGCCCAGGATCAGTGACAGCTCATAGAGATTCAACAGGAGCTATGCCACATGCACCCAACTCACTGCCCAGCTCTAGTCACCAGTCTCTGGTACTCTGCTCCCATAATTCCAGCACCTGCTCTTGCTCCAGCCATCCTCACACTGTGACCCTTGTTCACTGGGCATTCTCATAGATGTGAATGTCACCTGACAGCATTGCCCTGCACTGCTACTATGCCAGAGATGCAAAAAACTGGGGCACTTTGCATAACACTGCCCACTGGGTCTTGAGATACATTACCTCTCCACAGCTGAGCAAGAGGAGCTTCTCCTGCAACTGTTGGCCATGAAGAATGCTGCCAGAGCTCTGTCTTCAGATGAGCCAGCACCAGAGTTGACCCTGGAGGAGAGTGGTGCTTGTGCCCCCCTCTTGGGCCTGGAGGAGGATTTTTAGTCAAGCAACAGATGAGATGTATACCTTTATCACTGGGTACTAACAGGTTCACATGTCTGTTGGCAGAAAATAAAATTGCCATTCCTGATATCAATGACCCTAAGACAGAAGAACCTCAGTCTTCCCCTCCAGACATACAAACACCAACTCCAGACCCCAAGCCAAGCTCCCCAACACCAGTTAGGCTCTGTCCATGCCACCCTGCCTGGGAATGCCAGCTGCCTCAGCAGTATGTAGTGGTCATGAACCCTTCTGCAAACTCCTTGCACCTCAACATGGAAATTGAGACCACAGACACCCAGCAAACCTGCAGAGTCACCACCCTTCTAGATAGCAGAGTGATGGGGCTATTCCTGGACTCAGAGTTCATGAAGTGCCACAGCCTGACTATGCAGCTGCTTTTCAAGCCCATTCTGGTGTTCAACATTGACAGAACACCCAACAAAGCAGGGGCCACCAGCTCTGTGGTGAATCTTGTCCTCCACTACTGGAACTATGCCAAGCACACTGTCATTGCTGTCACCAGCTTAGGCAAGCAGGACATGATCTTGGGGTTCACCTGGCTCTGGGAGCACAACCCCAAAGTAGACTGGGCCCAGGGCAAGATAACTATGAGCTGGTGCCCCTAGAGGTGTTCCACCTGTGCCACCAAGGTCAAGGAAGAGTGCTGGGCTGAAGTTTGAGAGCATGCAGCCATCCAGGCTTGCCATGCCAGCCATCTCTCCTTTGCAAATCTAAACCCTCTGGACCCTCCATTCCTGGCATTTCCTCATAGAGAGGCTCTCTATGAGGATGACCAAAGCAGCAATGGGGCCCCAGAGGAGGAGCTAGGAGGGGAGTTCAGTGGCCTACATGACCTGGAGTTCCTAGACAAGGCAGTGGAAGTTGGAGACTGGATATATGCCACCACTCTACACTCCCCACCCTCTATTGTGAAGATCTAGGCTAGCCAGACCACCTTCCAGCAGCTGGCCCAGGCAATCACTGCAAACTTTGTGCTCTGGGCATTTTGGGACATTGTACTGCCATATCTCTGTGCATTCAAGGATATGTTCTCTAAGGCCTCTTTTGACTCACTTTCAGAGCACAAGTAGTGGGACCATGCCATCAAATTAATGCCAGACTCCAAGCCTGCAAATTGTAAAGTCTACCTGCTAGTGCTGAAGGAGCAGGACAAGCCCAATGCCTTCCTGCAGGAGAACCTGGACTCCAGTCATATCTGCCCCTCCAAATTCCTAATGGCTTCTCCAGTCTTCTTCATCAAAAAGGAGGACAGCTCTCTCCAACTGGTCCAGGACTATCAGGTTCTTAATGCTATGACCATGAAAAACTGCTACCCCCTTCCCCTCACCTCTGAGCTCATCAATAACCTCTGGGGTGTGTGGTACTTCACTAAACTGGATGTCTGGTGGGGCTACAACAACTTATGCATCCAGGATGGAGATGAATGGAAGGCCACCTTCCAGACCAACTGGGGATTGTTCAAACCTCTTGTCATGTTCTTTGGACTCACCAACAGCCTCACCATCCTTTGGACAATGATGAATGACATCTTCTGGGACCTTGTTGCCAAAGGCATAGTGTGCATATACCTTGACAACATCCTCATCTACACAAAAATGCTGGAGGAGCATCACTGGGTCATGCATATCATCTTGGAGCACCTCCACCTTCACCAGCTCTATCTCAAACTGGAGAAGTGCAAGTTTGAGCAGATCCAGATCAAGTACTTCAGGCTGATTATCTCACACATGGAGCCATGGAGATGGACCTGGTGAAGGTAGCAGGTGTAGCAAAGTGGCTGGAGCTTAAGAATAAGAAGGAAGTATAAGCCTTTTTAGGCTTCACTAACTTCTACCAGAGGTTCATCCAGGATTTCTCCCATTATGCCCACCCTCTATTTGACTTCATCATAAAGGACACCACCTGGAGCTGGGGCCACCCCAAGCAGATGGCTTTTGATGATCTCAAGCATGCTGTTACCTCCAGATCCATCCTCCTCTTTCTGGACAACAACTCTCCCTTCTGGGTAGAAGCTGACAGCTCTAACTTTGCCACTGGAGCTGTTCTGTCACAACAATCCTAGGAAGATGGAAAATGGCATTTGGTGGCCTTCTACTCCAAGAGTCTGAATGAAGTAGAGCAAATTTATGAGATCCATAACAAGGAGATGCTGGCCATCATTCAGTCCTTTGAGAAGTGGTGGCATTTCCTGGAGGGTGCACAGCATAAGTTTAAGGTTTGGATGGATCACAAGAACCTCAAGTACTTCCAGACAGCCAAGAAGCTCAACCACCAACAGGCCCAGTGGTCCCTCTATCTAGCCAACTTTGACTTCTTGCTACACCACAAGCCAGGCCAGAGTATGGGGAAGCTGGATGCCCTGTCCTGGAGAGCAGACCATGGCACTGGAGGAGATGACAACAGTGACATTGTGCTCCTTCAGCCCAAACTGTTCATGATCCAAGCCATGAAAGGTCTAGTTGTCAAAGGAGCAGAGGTAGACATTCTCTGGGACATCTGGTGTGGAAACTGGGATAGTCAGCAGGAGAAATTCATTGCTCAGGCAGCCTGGGCACTGTAAATCAGGACACACCAACAGCACCAAATCCATCTGCATGGACAATTGGGCCCTCTGTGAGGGGCTCCTGACCTTCTGGAACTGTATCTACATGCCCAATGACCTGGAGCTCTGCTGAAGGATTGTAAAGCAGCACCACAACTCTCAGATTGTGGGACATTCTGACTGATGGAATATGTTGGAGCTAGTGTTCCAAAACTACTGGTGGCCCCAGATGTCCCAGTATATTGGGTCCTACACTAGTACACATAACCTCTGCCTCTGGACCAAGCTCCAATATTGTCTCCCCTCCAGACAGCTCCATCCCCTACCCATCCCCATGGAGCAATGGAGTATTGCCTCAATGGACTTGATCATAGAGCTCCTCTATGCTCATGGTTACAACACCATCATGGTAGTGGTGGACCTATGTGGCAAGCAAGTGTCATGACCTGTCTCTAGACTCCTGCCTCACTTCCAGACTCTGCCCAACCAGGTCCAGCAAACCCAGAGCACCTCCCCTCCCTCTCCCAACTCCTACAACCCTCTCCTACCCACTCCAGCAAACCCTGACAATTCTCTGGAGATCCCAAATGCTTTCCCCAGCAGATTTCATAATTGCCCTGATTCTTCCTGAGTGTTCAACTCCCTCCACCTTCCCTAGCATGCATCACAGAGATGCATCAAACACTACCAACATCTGGCTCCCAGTCTTAGGATGCCCCACACAACCACACCTGAGACCCACTCCATGTGGTCCAGCCTTAGACCCACATTACTGGAGGAGTTCCCCCCACAGGTACTTAAACCATAGAGTAGTGTTAGTCAAGGTAATCTTGATATTACCTACATTCTCATGTCTGTTTGTTTCTCATGTCTCTGTCTATTGTTCCATATTGTCTCATTCCAATCTTATCATTTCCAATCTTGTCTCAATCTTATCAGTCTTCATCTTATCAGTTTCCATTCTTGTCTCCATCTCTCATCCATTTTTCCAAGTCCATCTCATCTCATCTCTCTCAGTTTTTTGCCTTGTCTCAACTCTCCCTGTTACATTCAACTTTCCTCCTACTGCCCCAATTCTACCTTTCTACTCTATAATCCCCTAAACCTCCCCATGCCCTCAACTCAGAATCTGAACCCAAGTTCACTGTGTCCTTGAGATTTTGACTTTGGAGCTCCATACCATACTCACTCCTCCTTGCCCACTACTCCTGCTCCTCCATCTAGATTACCAGAGTACCCTGGACTTCCCCAGACCACCTTTTCCTCCTTTGCCCACTTAGTTTCACTTCTCTGGAGCTCACCAGAGCCTGGAATTGTGAGTAGATGTCATGTCCACCTAGTAAGGGACTCACTCAGTGCAGCTGAGCCTCTGTGGTCAGCAGAACCTGACATAATATCAAGACTCTCCCCTTACCCCATTCCTGATGTCTAACTACAACTCCATGTACCTGCCTGCCAGCTGTCATGACCCATCCCCAGACCTCTGCCTTGCCCCCAGACTTTGCCCAGCCAAGCCCAGCAAGCCCCAGAGCATGTCCCCCTCCTCCTTCAACCCCTGCAACCCTCTCCTACCCTTGGCATCCACTCCAGCAAACTCTGATGCTTCTCCAGAGATTTCCAATGCTTCCCTGGCATATTCCAGTGACTCCAATGAACCCTGGCCACATCTCCTACAGACCTTATCAAGCCCCCCAACCATTTCCAAGCTCCTGGGCATCTCCAATGCCTCTCCTGACCCCAGCCCACACTGCTGACTTGCTTCCTTGATCCATCACATCACTCTGGGGTTTCCTGACAACTACAGCATGACCTGAGTTCCCATTAGTTCCCATCACCCACAACCCACATCCTGTCAGTTCCCATCAGAATACCACCATGGCCTGCTGACTGATCAGAACTGACACCCAGCAGCTCCACATGTCTCTGTTGAGTCCTGCTGTCACACCCACAATCTCCAGAAGAGGTCCCATAGCCAGTATATAAGTCACAGAACAGTATCTGTTATGATAGCCTTGATATTACCTGAATTACTGTTTTGTCTTGTGTGTTTCTGTCTTGTTGTTCTGTCTCATCTGTTTCAATCTTATCAGTTCCAATCTTCTTAGTTTCCCTTTCTGTCTCATCTCTATCTCTATTTTCTAAGTCTTGTCTCATCTTGTTTCCTTCAGTCTCTCATCTTGTCTTGACTCTCCTGGCTACATTTGACTCTCCTCTTATTGTCCCAACTCCTCCTTTCAACTCCATGACCTCCAAAACCCTCCCCACACCCTCAACTCAGAGCCTAGCCCTGAGTTCCCTCTTATTCCAAATCTTCAACTCCAGAGCTCCATCTCATACTTGCTCCCCACTTACCTGTTACTCCTGCTCCTCCACACA
>JAGGAV010008220.1:0-12929 GCA_017657295.1 Termitomyces sp. DKA64 | reverse complement strand
AACTACTTACAGAACAACTGGCATACCAAACTACCCCTGGCTGAGTTTACTTACAACAATACTCCCCACTCTGCTACCAGGGTCTCCCCATTTTTTGCCAACAAGGCCTACAACCCCCAGCTCACCCTGTCCCTCAAAGACATCCCCTTCCATGTTGCCCATGAAGTTGCTGAGGATCTCCAGTCCCTTCACCAGTTCCTCCAGGACAAGATTGACACTACCAATTGGGCTTACTCCAAGCATGCCAACACTCAATGCAAAATGACCCCCAACTGGACCCACAGCACTCTTATCTGGCTCAACTGGCACAACCTCAAAACCCAGAGGCCCTTAGTGAAGCTCAACCATAAGCAACTTGGCCCCTTCAAGATCCTCCAGAAGGTCTTGATCCATGCCTATAAGCTTGACCTGCCTCTGGGACTGAAGGGCCTCCACCCTGTCTTTCATGTGTGACTCTTCAAGAAGTATGATCCTGACCCCTTCCCCAGCCAGCACCCAGGCTGACCCCCACCTGTCAAGGTCAAGGATGAGTACCACTATGAGGTTGACCACATCCTTGACTCCCACCCCATCCATGGGCAACTTCGGTATCTGGTCTGTTGGAAAGGCTACAGGCCTAAGAACAATACCTGGAAACCCCAGAAGAACCTCTCTAGAGCCCCTGCCAAACTTTGGGACTTCCACAAACAATATCCCACCAAGCCCTGGGACCCCCAGGATTAGCATGAACAGATAGCCTCAGTGGGCATAGCTCCTGCCTCTGGATTCAGCAGGGATTCAACTCCCACCCACACCAATGGCCAGAAATTGCTAATTACAGTGCTATAGAAATAATGTATTACAATGAGAACCATCAAGAAAATTGTAAATACATGACTACAAGTACAAGATAAATGATCAACACAGTATGAGACAGCCAAAATTCAGGGAATCCACTCTAAGGTCCCCCTTGCTTCTCCTACTCCAGAGTACCCCTCTCCATTGCTGCTACTGCCAAATCCATTTCCATTTGTGCTACTATGGTCCCCAGAAGCTCCTCATGCCATGGCAGGGGCTCCTTAATATTCACTGCAACCTCCCACTATGACCCTGGATCCACTGAATTCCTCCACCAATGGCTCACCAAAAGTCACCCCATCTGCCCAGTATCCTGCTCAAGCTCTGGAGGAAGGTCCCCAGGCATTCCTTGCATATTGTCCTGGATTGAGGCAAATGTGGTGGAAGCCCCATCCAGGAGGATTTGGTGCTTGCATACCCAACCTAGAATGGGAACTCAAGGGTCAGTTAGGAATGGTTGGAATACCCAGAAGACACTCACAAAGGACTCCTCTCTGCCCCATGGCCACCTCATTAGCCAGCCATATCTCATGCCACCTTCTCTCTTTCTCCTGGAGAGCCCAAGGGTCTAGACCCCCTCAACGCTCCACTGCTGCCACCCCCTCCAGCCAGGCATCCAACTGTTCCAAATGCCCCCAGAGCCCCTGAACCTTGATGCCCCTCTCCCCCACCTCCTGCAGGGCAGACTTGTGATCCCACCTTGCTGCATTCCAATCCTGCTGTGCTGCTGCCAACTCCTCCCTCAATCTCCAGAGCTCCTCTCCTTGTGCCACCAAGTATCCCCCAAGCTCCAACATCCTCTGGCACAGGGCAGAATCCCCAGACAACCCCACTACAACTCCCATCCCTGGGAAGTAAATATGTAGTTTGGGGGAACCAGCCAATGTTGCCTTGCCTTGAGGCCTCTTGCTTGGCCCTGCCTCCAGTGGGGGGGACACCCTATGCTTCCCTTTATCCCTGAAAGATGGGACCCCCTCTCTGCACCTACCCCATGGCAGCTCCACCTTTTGTTGGAGTTGCTCCTGCTCTTCTCTGCCCTCTCCCATTGAACACATAGACTGCAATGTGCCACCTGACACTCAGCCCCTCTGCTCCTCCCCCAAGTGCTCCAAGACTCACTCCTGCTCCCAACTCTGCTCCATGGCAATACTAACCACCCACTACTCCTGGGAAACAGAACACTTCTTGTGCCTCATGTGACATGGCAAACACACAGAGGAGTCCTGACAGGATCCTGCCACCAGCTCCTCAAATTTGCATGCCTCCCCACAATGGACACAAGTAATGCACTGGATCATGGGTTAGTCAGGAATGCAAGGTATAATATAGAACCCAACTCACTGGGGCCTCTGCCTGACACCACGCTAGGGTGGGGGGCCCCTGGATCCACCCCACTGCCTCTACAAACCTCTCCATCAAAACCTCCTCCTGCCAAACACACTGGGCCTCTGGAACAACTTGCACCTCCCCCAGCTCCAACCCTGACCTGGAAGGACAGCTCAAAAACTTGGAAGCCAACTAGGTGGACTATCCCAAGACTCCAGGACAAGAAGGACCCCCAGATGGCCTGGCTACTGCAAGGGATAGCTCTAGGAGGAAGGTTAGAAGACTTCATCTCCAGGAATGGAACACTTATGATGACAATACATGGCATCCACCTGATGCTGATCTTGCCACCAGTCATACTCAGCTCAATGCTCCTTGTACTCTGCCCATACATTGATGGTGTTCTCATTGGAAGGAGGAGGGGTTGGGGAAGATGAGGATGAGTTGGGCATGGGGGGCAAAGCCATGGGAGGGCAACAATGGTAGGCTGAACATGTTTTGGTCCCCTTTTATTTTTCCTCCAGGGAGCTTCTAGTTGAAGAAGTCATCATGCTTTGACTTTGATTCTCATGCCACCACTACTGCCTGGAGATTTCCCTGTGCCTCAAAGGGTCTCAATGCTGAAGGGGGGTGGTGTCACAACCTGTCCCTGAACCACTGCCTCACTCCAGACCCCCCCCCCTCCCACCTGCCCAAAACCACCCAGTAAGCCCAGAATGTATCCCCCTCACCCCTCCCCAAACCTCTACAAACACTCCCCTAACCCCAGTGCCTGCTCCAGCAACCCCTAGAGCTTCTCTGGAAAACCCCAACACTTCTCTGGCAATTCCTGGGATCCCCCCAACATCCCCTTAGAGTCTGGGTAAGTCCATCCTCCTCCAGTGCACATCATGGTTATGTATCAAGACAATACTGCCACCCAACTAGCCAGTCTTGGGACACTCCAACCAACTGCACCCAAGACCTGCCTGTATGACCCAACCTCAGACCCACAGTTCTGGAGGAGATCCCCCCACAGGTATTTAAGCTGTAGTGTAGTAATAGTTAAGTAGTCTTGATATTACCTACATTCTTGTGCTTGTTATGTCTCTTGTGTATCCATCTTTCTGTTCTATACTGTCTTGTTAAATTCTATTCTCTCCCAGTTGCTTCTGTCTCCATCTTATCAGTCTTGATCTTATCAGTTTCCATTTTCAGTCTCTCATCTGTTTTCTAAAGTCTTGTCTTGTCTCACTCCCATCTCTCACCTTGTCTCAACTTCCCAGAACTTCCCATTCTTATAGCCTGGACTCACCAAGTTTGTGTTAATACTCTGGAGCTCCATACCATGCTTGTCCCCCACTTTCCTATCACTCCACTTCCCATAGAATCCACAGGAACACCCCAGACCTCCCCAGACCACTGCTATCTCCTTTCCCTGCCCCATTTCATTATTCTGGAGCTCACCAGAGTTAGGGATCATAGGTCTAGATGTCATATCCACCTAGTAAGGAACTTGCCCAGTATAGCTGAGCCCCTAGGTCAGTGGAACCTGACATGTAGCAGGCAAGTCCAGGCCTTGTCTTGTGGGGCTAGAGCCTCTAAGGGAGTATCTGGATTGGCTGGCTAAGACATAGAATTCTGCAAGTGCTTAAGCCTGGTGGGGAGGTGACAGATAGCAGCTCGGAGATTCCATGCAGGCTATGAGGGGCTTCTAGACCAGGATAAAAAACTTGTTCTGCTATAAATAACCTCTGGAAGCAACAGCTAAATCATGCAGCTAGCAGAGGGGAATCCAAAGTGTATTAGATATGTAATAGATAATACAAATAGTAGACTAATAACCTAGCAGAGGGGAATCCAAAGAGAACAAGTCTAAGGATCTCCTCTGCTTGGTGCAGTGTATCAGGGGGTGGCAGAGGTGTGGGAATGACTGTGTAGGTGACTGGAGTTAGCTGAAGTATGCAACAATGGATCATGGAAAGTTCTGGGGGTCTCTAGAGATCTCCAGAGACCTGTAGAATGCCCTGGAGTTGTCAAACAAGCCTTGGGGAAGTGGAAATGGGTGAGGAGAGTCAGTATCAGGCAGCAGTGGAGGTTGGAAAGGGTAGTCCCCTAGCAGGAGCAAGTGGTGTGAGTGGGGATGAAATGTGCTTGTTTGCCACAGAGGTCCACCACTACCATGATGGCATTGTAACCATGGGCATCAGGGAGTTCTACAATGAAGTCCACCAAGGTGATGCTCCATTGCTCTATGGGGATAGGCAGGGGGTGCAGCTGACTGGAGGGGAGGTGGCATTGGGGCTTGGTCTGGAGACAGAGATCACATGTACTAGTGTAGGATCCAATATACCAGGACATCTGGGGCCACCAATAGTTCCAGGACACCAGCTCTAGTGTTTTCCACCAGCTGGGGTATTGTCAGGGGACTGCCAATACTGGACCCCCTAGTTTGTTTCCTTTGTTCCAAGCCCATCTTTCATTGCTGTCTTCCCATCTTCTGGCAACAAATACTTTCAACCCATGGCTACCTTTTGGTCATATTTTTATGTGGTCACATGCTGTGAGTCCAGAGATCGAGGCCAATTACAATGAATTTCTATTTTTGGTACAATCTCCGGAGTTATGGCAATTTCCGGAGCTTGCACCTTTGGGTTAGGGTTAGAAGTTTTTCTAAAGCATCACACCTGGCTAGGCAGCTCCTTAGACTTGTTCTCATTGGATCTCCCTCTGCCAGGTGAGTAGTTATGTCCATAGACCCTTGTACAATGCTGAATAGACTTTGGATCTCCCTCTGCCAGTTGTGTGACTTAGCCACAGCCTCCAGAGGTTGCCCTTACAGGTATCCTGCAATTCAGGAGTCATGGTGTTGCTCTACAATCCTCTGGCAGAGCTCTGGGTCATCAGGCACATAGATTGTGGTGTTGCTCTACAATCCTCTGGCAGAGCTCCAGGTCATTGGGCACATAGATACAATCCCAGAAGGTCAGGATTCCATCACAGAGGGCCCATTTGTCTGCATGGACTGATTTAACACCAGTGGTACATCTGGACTTGAGCACCCTGGCTTTCTGAGCAACAAGTTCCTCCTGCAGACTGTCCCAGTTTCCCCACCTGATGTCTCAGAGGATTTCCACCTCTGCCTCCTTGATGGCTAGGCCTTCCATAGCTCAGATTGCAAACAACTCAGGCCAGAGGAGCACAATGTTACTGTTGTCATCTTCCCCAGTGCCATGGTCTGCTCTCTGGGACAGGGCATCTGGCTTCCCCATGCTCCAGCCTGGCTTGTGGTGCAGCAAGAAGTCAAAGTTGGCTAAGTAGAGGGACCACTGAGCCTGTTGGTGATTGAGCTTCTTGGCTGTCCAGAAATACTTGAGGTTCTTGTGATCTGTCCATACTTCAAACTTATGCCATGCACCCTCCAGGAAATGCCACCAGTCCTCAAAGGACCAGATGATGGCCAGGATCTCCTTGTCATGGATTTTTTAGTTGTGCTCAACCATGTTCAGACTCTTTGAGTAGAAGGCCACTGGGTGCCACTTCCCATCCTTCCAGGATTGTTGTGACAGAACAGCTCTGGTGGCAAAGTCAGAGCTGTTGGCTTCCACCTGGAAGGGGGAGTTGTTGTCCAGGAAAGGGAGGATGGGTCTGGAGGTGATGGCATGCTTGAGATCATCAAAAGCCATCTGCTCTGTGGACTGCCATCTCCAGGCAGCATCCTTGGTGGTGAAGTCAAACAGCAGTCAGGCATGATGGTAGAAATCCTGGATGAACCTCTGGTAGAAGTTAGTGAAACCTAGGAAGGCCTGCACTTCCTTCCTGTTCTTGGGCTCTGGCCACTCTGCAACACCTGCCACCTTCACCAGGTCCATCTCTGTGGCTCCATGCAAGATGATCAACCCAAGGTACTCAATCTGGGTTTGCTCAAACTTACACTTCTCCAGTTTGAGATAGAGTTGGTGAAGGTGGAGCCATTCCAAGATGATGCACATGACTGTCAGGTCCAGAGAACCTGGGGGCTCACCTCAAAGAGTAAGAACCTGCTTGTTGGTTAGTTGATGACTGAAAAGGGAGCATATGAGTGTTCTGGGCCTGATCTAGGTGCTAGGCAATGTCCCAGAGCCGGTGTGAGGAGGGCAGAGGTGGTTAAAGTCCATGGGAATGTTCCATAGACTGAGATGACTATGCTGGGAGGTTGAGAGAGAGGAGAGAAAGAGAATAGATTGAGTAGAAATAGAGACAGAGAGAGTAAAGAAATGAGAAGTAGATGAGAGTAGGCAATATCAAGACTACTAACTAACTATGGGGTTCCAGGGCTATATACTTAGGTCTCCAGGAAGAATCAGGGATGGTAGGGGACCCCTGGGCAGGCAGCACCTGCCTGAGACTTGCCTTCTATTGTAGCAGGGCCTGGGTATGGTCTGAAGTGGGCCCCAAGAGTGGGCCCACAGAGTGGGGGCATTTCAAGGCTGGGGCAGGCTCTGAGGGTGCATTGGGACTCAGGAAGCTGTCTTGCCAGTGATCCAGTGATGCATAAGGTGTATTCTAAGGGAGTTGCTGGGGCTGGGGCTCAGGAATGCATGGGCTGGTGATCCAATGATGTGCAGGTTGCAGGTGGGGGGCAGGGGCCTCTAAGGGTTGGATGGGGCAGTTTGAGTGGTTGTCAGAGGTGGCAGGATCATCAGAGATGGCAGAGCAAAATTGGTGGGGTCCTGACATTATCCCCTCTTCAAGCATCGAGCCCTCAAGGCACAGTGGGTGTCATGAGTCCCTGGGGTGTTATGTGGGGGTCCACTGATTTCCAAGAGTTTCTTCAGCAGTTCATCATCTGAGTCTTCCTGAGCCAACTTCCCATGTCTCCCCCATCCTCTATGTCCCCCACACCCCTGACTGGGAATAACATGGCCAAGTGGTTGGCTTTTGAGCTGGCCCATGTCAAGTGCCAGCACCAGAGGGATTGGGAGCCTGTTGAGTGCCTCTTCTAATGTAAGCCTGTTTCTTTATGAATTTTTCTCAAGGCTAACTTCCTTGTAGAACAGCAGCAATGGCAAGCTGAACTACCCAGGCCTTGCAGGAATCCCCCTGTGCCTCCTCCAGTGGTGGGGCCCTCAGGGTTGGGGTCTTCCAGGAGCTTACCCAGCTGGACCAGAATTGGTGCCTCATGTTGCAGAATCAGGAACTGGCAGGGAGCTGGAGTTGAGGGTTGGAGAGCTGGAGACCCTTTGTGAGGCACATGAGATGCTGCAGGGGCAAGTGTGCAGAGCAGGGGCAAAGCATGGAAAGGGCCCTGTGGATCATGGTGAGAGTAGTTTATAGGGGGCTACCTCTGTGGGGTGATGGGTCCATGCTGGTAATGAGGGGTGGGCTTGGAGCTGGCTGGCAGCCTGGCAGGCCCAGCACCACCTCTCTCTCTTAGGTGAGTGAGTTCTCTGGGTCCCAGTATGAGGCTAATGTTTCTCAGAGTGGATTTAGGTGCACCAGAGATTGCTGGACAGGATGACCCTGGCAAGGTCATTTGTCCAGGACAGCCTTAGATAGATTCACCCAGAGTATTGCCTACCTCTGGAGATCAAGCATGGTATGGGAGAATTGGAGAGGCTGGAGGGTGCACACCAGAGGTTAGTATTCAGTCAGGAGGACACACTGGAGGAGGTGGTGCAGAGCCTGACAGAACCTATGCCAAGCCTGGAGAATGTTCTGGAGGAGATACAGATGGCAATATGGGTGGAGCTCTGGGACACACAGGAGTTGTCAGAGCCTCCTCTAGAGGAGGTTGATGTGACAGTGGAGAGGAGTGATAGGGTGGGGGTTGTGGATCTCTGGGAGGCTGAGAGGGAGGCCTGCAGGAGGGCAAAAGGCAGGGGGAGGACAGTCAGGTGAGGAGAGGGGGAGCAGGGTCTTAGGTACAGTTGTCATGGTTGCTTTTTTTTCTTGTATTTTCTTGGTCCCTCCCATTCTTTTCTTGTTCTTGAATGTTGATGTCTTTCTTGGTTCTGGCCTGGATAAGATGAGTGGGTTAGGGGAGACCCCAGTGGCCAAGTGTGGGGGATTGTTGTAAGTAAATTTGGTGCGAGAAGTTTGGTGCACCAGTCATCCTACAGGTAATTTATATATAGCCAGAGGTACTGCTTTAGAGTCTGGTTGATGCACTCAGTCTGTCCATTGGTCTCTGGATGATAGGCTGTCAACAGGCTGGACTTGATGTCCAGGGCCTGGCACAGGGACTGCCAGAACTGTGAGACAAACAAGGTGCCTCAGTTGGAGATGATATCATTGGGCAGGCTGTGTTTTGCAAAGATGTGAGTGATAAAATGGTGGGCCAAGCACAGGGCATCATCAGTAGTGTGGCAGGGAATGAAGACCACTTGGAAATGGCAGGCCAAGCATGGGGCATCATCCATAGTGTGGCAGAGGATGAAGACCACTTGTTTTGTTAGTTGGCATATTACAATGAGGATTGTGTCTTGCCCCTCAGACTCTGGGAGTTTGATGATGTGGTCCATAGAGATGGAGGACTAGGGCTGGCATCCTATTGGGAGGGGTTTCAGGAGTCTGAATGGTCAGTGGCATGGGACCTTGGCCCAGCAACATGCCTCACAGGTGCAGACATACCAAGTCATGTCTTTCTTGAGTCCTGGCCAGAAGTACATTCACATGACAAGTTG
The DNA here is from genome assembly GCA_017657295.1 of Termitomyces sp. DKA64. NCBI lineage: Eukaryota > Fungi > Basidiomycota > Agaricomycetes > Agaricales > Lyophyllaceae > Termitomyces > Termitomyces sp. DKA64. The sequence continues at coordinate 4,122 of JAGGAV010008220.1, read as the reverse complement.
CAAGGTTTTCCAAATCCCTGGGTGACCTCAGAGCTTATGATCATGATGCTGCTGGAGGACCTTGAGGCATAATTCCTGGTGGTCCAGAACATAAATCACACCTTTATGGAGGAGGAGCTGGTTGTCAAGAGAAAGGGTGAAGGCAGGGGGTTTGGAGGGAGTTTTGGAGGGAAAAGGGGAAGTGTTTTGGAGATTGTAGGAGTGGAAGTAGTCATCCAGGGGCACCTGGCAGATTTGCTGGAGGAGTCCTTCATTGTCTAACAGTAGGATGGCCCAGAGTTGCTTGAGGAGAATGATGATGTGCTGATTAAGGGCATTCTGCCTGGCCTTGAGGGATTTTTGAGGGTAGATGTTGGGCCTTTTGAGTCAGTGCATTAGGCTTGGCTCTAAGATGGCTAGGGTGATACTGGATGACAAAGGCATAGTCAGACAGCAGTTCAGACCATTGGGCCTGCCAGTGGCTGAGATGCTTGGTGGTCATAAAGTACTGGAGGTTGTTGTGGTCCAAGTAGATCTGGATGCTGTAATGGGTGCCTTTTAGGTATGCCCTCCATTGCCAGGTATATCATCATGAAGATGTTGTTCATGTCATGAAAAATGTCATTCATGAAGTAGTGGAAGGTAGCAGAGGAGTTGGTCATTCCAAAAGGCATTACCAGGTATTTGAAGAGCCTATATCAAGTTCAGAAAGCAGTCTTCCACTTGTGTCCAGGGGCAACACAAACATTTTTGTACCTGGAGCAGAGGTCAATCTTTGTATATACTTTGGCACTCCAGAGTCTGTTCACAAGGTCTCTGATGAGAGGGAGGGGGTACCAGTTCTTCTTTGTGATCTGGTTGAGCCCTTGGTAATCAACACAGAAGCAGAGCATGCCATCTTTTTTCTTTGTAAAGAGAACCAGGGACCTGGTGAAGGAAGAGGAGAGTCAGATGAATCCCTTTCCCAGCATCTCGTTCACATAGTCCTTGAGGGCCCAGAGCTCAGTCTCTGACATGTTGTAGACCTTCTCACAGGGGGGGAGGCCCCATCCTCTAGGTCAATCTGGTGGTCATAAGGTCAGTATAGGGGGAGCTCCTTGGTGCTTCCTTCCAAGAATATGTCTGCAAACTCATGGTATTCAGGGGGCACAACCTCATGCAGAATCTCCTCCTTGAATTTGATGGAGTCTGGAGGTTTCTCAGCCTAGAGCTGTTTGATGGGGGTTATGTACAGCTGGTAGGCCTGGGTCCCATTGCAGAGGATTCTGGCAAACAGGGCAGCCCCTATGATATGAGGAATGTGCCCAGAGGTCTCCTCATTCAAGGTCCAAGAGTTTTTTAGGTTGGGGGAAGTGATTCAGGGGAAAGATGAGTCTTGGAATTTGTTGTGGGGGATGTTGGGTGGAAAGAAGTTGGAGGGCAGGAGTTGAGGGGAGCTTTGAGGAGGGGAGGTTGTAGAAGGGGGTGTGGTCATGGGGGAGGGTGTGGAAGGGGGGATGGAGGGGGAAGCACTGGCATTGATGTCAGGGTTTTCTGGGGGATGAGGCTCACTGGTGTTGCAATTCCCTTCCTCCCCCCTAAGGTCCTGCAACAAGGGTTGGAGGGGAGAGCTGGGGTTTGGGGCAGGGGGGCAGTCAGGGTCAGGTTCATCCTTAATGGTGGGAAAGTATTGGGATTGGAGCAATATTTCAGCAGCCAGTTGGGCATCTTTGCTGTTAAACATCATGCTCATTGAGTTCCAGTCAATGTTGGGGTTGGCCTTATGTAACTAGGGTAATCTGAGGATGATCAGGGTGGCAGGGTGTAGCTGGGTGATCTGGAGGTTGACAGGGAATTCTAAGCCATTAGTGAAGTGGATGCTGTCAACATGGTGGTGGGAGGTTGTTCCAGAAGGTGTTGGGTTTTCATTAAAGAGTTGTAGCTCAACCAGAATGTCTAATGTGTTACCTGGGAGGCCCAGCTCCCTACTTACAAAGGTTCCCATGGCCCCACTGTTTAGGAGCATGGCATGGGTGGTATTCATGAATTGGAGGGTGACATTGATGATGAAGGATCATGCCAAGGTTGAGTGCAATCTGCTGAGGCTTCTGGCATTCATTGGGTTCAAGTTGGAGGGGAGGGAGAAAGGGATGGTGGAGGGGTCTGCATGGTCCAGAGTCATGGTGAGGGTCTGCCAGTTGATGCAGGGGTTGATGGAGCATAACCAGGGAAGATCCAGGACTATGAGGGCAGATTTGTGCAGCCAGGTAATAAGCATCTGGGGCTTGAGTTGCATGCCATTCTTGAAGTGCAGGAGAATATACATGTAGTAGGTGATTTCTCTGGTGGAGGACAGCCCACTGTTGAACAATTGGAGCTGGATGGGGCTGGGCAATCAAATCTGGGGGAGGGAGGGGGATGGACCCAATTGTTCTCAACAAAGTTTTCTGTGGCACCACTGTCTACTAGGGTGTTGACAGTGTCAGAGCAGGGGAAGGGGGTGAGGGAGGTGTGAAGCAGGAAAGATTGAGAGGATCAGGAGGAGAGATAAGCCATGAGGGTGTCTGGAGCTGGTACCAAAGCACAAATGTGTGAAACCATGGCAGAGAAGATGTCAGGGTTGATTCTGTGATTCAGTGCATCTTCTGAGTCAACTAAATCACCAACTCATTTTCCACATACTGGAACTTGAACTTGTCCCTGTCTATGGTTCAGACAGCTTGTCTGAGGGTGCCCCACTCTGGGCATTCCTGGACAAAGTGCCTGGGCTTGCCACAGAGCAGGCACACCCCTGCCCTGCATTGCTGTTCCTTTATTTCTTTGGAAACAGCTACCCAAGGCTGGTTCAGCCAGTGCAATTGGTTAGCCTGCAATAATTTATCCTCCAGGTCTTCACTTGCAGACTCAGGGTCACTGTTGCCCTGCATTGGAGTGTTATCCTGGTTGTTGGTCTCCAGGGCAACCACCTGAAGTTGGGTGGGGGGTTGTGCAGTATTTCCAGAGCTGGGTCAACTAGGGTTCCAGGCAGGGGGGCTGGTCATAGCAGGGTTAGGGAGTCAGGGGGGTCTGCTGTGGGACTGCCAGGATCCCCCCAAGGGGCAGGAGGAGTAGCCTCAGCAGCTGGTCCTGGAACCAGCAGGGGTCTTCCCAGTAGTGCTGGTTGATGCAGGTGACAAGGCTCTTGAGGTCCTTGTAGGTGGACTGTTTTGGTGTGAGGTGGAGGACCTCATGGAATTGCTCAGGGAGGGCCTTGTTGAGTTAGAAATGCAATGTGTGGTAGTTCCAGCCAGTTTTGTAGGCCTCCTTCTTAAACTGGACAACAAATGTTATAAAGCACTCCTCTGGAGACATCTGGAGCAACATGAGCTTCCTTTTGGCCTCAGCAACAGTGTCATAAACCCTGAACTTTGATGAGAATTCCTGCATGAAGGCTTCTCAGTTGGAGAATAGTGGGTGGCAGGGGTTGTACTAGAGAAGGGCTGTGTAGTGGTCCAGGGCAATCCCCTGCAGATAGGAGGAAGCAAATGCAATGCAGGCCTTGTTGATAGCAAAAGTGTTCAGCTTTCCCTGCAATGTGTTGAGACACTGTACCAGGAAGGTGCACTATTTCTAGGGGTTATGACTATGGAAGAGTTCCAGCTTCTGGATGTCCAGTCAACCTTTGTGAGCTAGAGCCTTACAGACTTTGTTGGCCTCTGCCCAATCTTTGGGGTTCTGGGGGGAAGGGGTGACATTATAGTAGTAGTAATAATGGTTTCCTGCTCCTCCTGATGGGAATGTGCCTATGGTCAGGCCCTGCCCTCCAGGAAGCCCTCCTCTCAGAGGCCTTCCACTGGGAAGTGCTCCTTGTTCTGGCCCAGGGAGTGGTCCCCCCAGGATGGTTCCTGGGAGTCTGCTAGGGGGCCTGTCAGGAGGTCCAAAAGATTCCTCTGGTGGTCTGAAGGGGTTCCTGGGTGGTCTGAATGGTCCTCCAGGGGGTCTGAAGTGGCCTCCCTGAAGTCCCAGGCCTGAGGAGGGGTTAGGTGCTGCCACAGGTGCCAGTGCCAGTGCTGGGGGGGGGGGGGGGGGGGGGGGGGGGGGGGGGGGGGGGGGGGGGGGGGGGGTTAAAAGGGGCAAATGGGGGGGGGGGGGGCTGGGTGGGGGGGTTGGGGGGGGGCGGGGCGT
>JAGGAV010008219.1:0-12937 GCA_017657295.1 Termitomyces sp. DKA64 | reverse complement strand
TGGGAGTAACAGCTAAATCATGCAGCTAGCAGAGGGGAATCCAAAGTGTATTAGATATGTAATAGATAATACAAATAGTAGACTAATCACCTAGCAGAGGGGAATCCAAAGAGAACAAGTCTAAGGATCTCCTCTGCTTGGTGTGGCACATCAGAGGGTGGAGGAGATGTGGGAATGACTGTGTAGGTGATCAGAGTTAGCTGAAGTGCACAACAATGGATTATGGAAAGTTCCAGGGGTCTCTGGAGATCTCTGGAGACCTGTAGAATGCCTTGGACTTGTTGAATGAGCCTCAGGGAAGTGGAAACAGGTGAGGAGAGTTGGTGTTGGGCAGGGGTGGAGGTCAGAAAAGGGTAGTCCCCTGACATCACCCCCCCTCTAGTGTGTGGCATCTTGACATGTGGGATAGAAAAAGTTCTGGATTGCCTGGTCTGCTGGGGGGAGGGGATATATCCCTTTGACAGCTTGCAGCATGTCTGGATGTTGTTAGTGTAACTTCCTGACTAGTCTGGGTGTGTGCACATTCTCCTGGGGTTCCCAGGAAATGTCCTTGATTCCATAGTCTTTCTGCCTCACCTTGTACTGTAGTCCCTGCCAGAATAGATGGCTGTCCAGGATCTCTTCCACCTTATACTCCTTGCTGTTGTTGACTGCCACCAGAGGAGGCAGAGATGTTGGGTGTTGTCCCAGGATAGGATCTGCTGGGGCTGGAGTCAGTTTGACCACATTGAAGACTGGATGGAGCTGGCATATTTCCACAGGGAGCCAGGGTCAGTAAGCTAGGGGCCCTACCTGTCATCCCACTGTGAAGGGTCCTAATTGCTGGTGTGAGAGCTTCTTTGACAGCTGGGTGGTCATAATATCAGAGGTGTCCAGGCAGACTTGATCTCCAGGCTTGTACCAGGGCACTGGGGTCCTTCCACAGTCATAGTACCATGCCATGTCATCCTTTGCCTTTGCCAGGGCTGCCTGTGCCTCCTCTTGTGCAATCTTTATCCAGTCCACAAACTCATTCACAGCCTCATTCTCCAAAGGTCAGGCCTGGGGTTTGAAGCCCATGCATGGGTGACATCTGGTGTCCAGGAAGAAGGGTGAATACTGGATGGCCACATGAACATGGTTGTTGTACTGGAACTCAGCATTGGGGAGAAGCTCATCCTGGTTGTCCTGGCACTTGTTGTAGAAGAGGCAGAAGTATTGTTCAAGCTCCTGGTTCACATGCTTGGTCTGGCCATCAGACTGGGGGTGGTAGGCAGTGGAGGTGTGCAGCTTCACATTGAGTAGTTGGTAGAGCTCCCAAGTGAAGTCCACCATGAATTGTGGGCCCTGGTTGGATACATAGGCATTGGAGAGGCCATGCAACTTCCAGACATTCCTCTAGTACAGGTTGGCAGTGCCCATGGCAAAGCAAGTGGTATGAGTGGGGATGAAATGTGCTTGCTTTTCATAGAGGTCCACCACTACCATGATGGCATCATAACTGTGGGTGTTGAGGAGTTCCACAATGAAGTCAACCAAGGTGATACTCCATTGCTCCATGGGGATAGGCAGGGGGTGCAGCTGGCTTGAGGAAAGGTGGCATTGTGGCTTGGTCTGGAGACAGAGATCACATATACTAGTGTAGGATCCAATATACCAGGACATCTGGGGCCACCAGTAATTCTGAGACACCAGCTCTAGCATTTTCCACTGGCTGGGATGTCCTGCAATCTGGGAGTCATGGTGTTACTCTACAATCCTCCAGCAGAGCTCCAGGTCATTGGGCATGTAGATACAATTCCAGAAGGTCAGGAGTCCATTGTGAAGGGCCCATTTGTCTGTATGGACTGACTTGACCTCAGTGGTGCATCTGGACTTGAGTGTCTGGGCTGCCTGAGTGACAAGTTCCTCCTGCAGACTGTCCCAATTGCTCTGCCAGATGTCCTGGAGAATCTCCACCTCAGCCCCCTTGATGGCTAGGCCTTCCATGGCTTGGATTGCAAACAACTCAGGCTGGAGGAGCACAATGTTACTGTTGTCATCTCCCTTGGTACCATGATCTGCTCTCTAGAATGGAGTGTCCAGCTTCCCCATGCTCTGGCCTGGCTTGTGGTGCAGTGAGAAGTCAAAGTTGGCTAAATAGAGGGACCACCAGGCCTGTCAGTGATTAAGCTTCTTGGCTGTCTGAAAATACTTGAGGTTCTTGTGATCCATCCAGACTTCAAACTTATGCCATGTGCCCTCCAGGAAATGCTGCCATTCCTCAAAGGACCAGATGATGGCCAGCATCTCCTTGTTATGGATTTTGTAGTTGTGTTCAACTGCATTCAGACTCTTCAAGTAGAAGGCCACCAGATGCCACTTTCCATCCTCCCAGGATTGTTGTGACAGAACAGCTCCAGTGGCAAAGTCAGAGCTGCTGGCTTTCACCCAGAAGGGGGAGTTGTTTGGAAAGAGGAGGACAGGTCCAGAGGTGATGGTGCACTTGAGATTGTCCAAAGCCATCTGCTCCAGGGACTGCCATCTCCAGGTGGCATCCTTAGTGGTGAGGTTGAATAATGGTTGGGCATGGTGGGAGAAATCCTGGATGAACCTCTGGTAGAAGTTGGTGAACCCTAAGAAGGCCTGCACTTCCTTCTTGTTCTTGGGCTCCAGCCATTTTGCCACACCTGCTACCTTTACTGGATCCATCTCTGCAGCTCCATGCAAGATAATCAACCCAAGATACTCAATCTGGGTTTGTTCAAACTCACACTTCTCCAGTTTGAGATAGAGTTGGTGAAGGCAGAGGCATTCCAAGACAATGCACATGACCTGGTGGTGCTCCTCTAGTGTTTTAGTGTAAATGAGGATGTCATCAAGGTATATGCACACTACACCTTCTGCTATCAGGTCCCAGAAGATGTCATTCATCATCATCTGAAAGGTGGTGGGCTGTTGGTGAGTTCAAAGAACATGACAAGAGGTTCAAACAATCCCCAGTTGGTCTGGAAGGCAGCCTCCCACTCGTCTCCCTCCTGGATCTGTATGTTGTTGTAGCCCCACTGGATGTCCAATTTGGTGGGGTAGCAGTTCTTCACCATCATGGTGTTAAGCACCTGGTAGTCCTGGACCAGTCAGAGGGAGCCATCCTTCTTCTTGATGAAGAAGACCAGAGAGGCCATTGGAGATTTGGAGGGGTGGATGCAACTGGAGGCTAAGTTCTCCTGTAGGTAGGCATTGAGTTCATCCTGCTTCTTTGGCACCAGTGGGTAGACCTTACAGCTATCAGGATTAGAGTCTGGTATTAATTTGATGGCATGGTCCCACTGTTTATGCTCCAGAAGCAAGTCGAATGAGACCTTGAAGAACATGTCCTCAAATGCATGGAGATATAGAGGTATGATGTCCCAGAGCTCCCTAGGCATGGAATTGGCCACAAAGGCCTGGCAGCTGCTGAGAAGTGGTCTGGCTGGCCTGGACTTCTGCAATAGAGGGTGGGAAGCATAGGATAGTGGCATATATCTGATATCCAGTCTCCACTGCTTCATTTAAGGACTCCAGGTTGTGCAAGCCACAAAACTCCCCTAACAAATCCTCCTCTGGAGCCCTGCCACCACTCTGGTCATCCTCATAGAGGACCTCTCTATGGGGGAACACTAAGGGTGGAGGGTCCAAAAGATCCAGATCTGCAAAGGGGAGAAGGCCTGCACAGCAAGCCCAAATGGCTGCATGCTCTCAAACTGCAGTCTGGCACTGTTCCCTGACCTTGGTGGTGCAGGTAGCACACCTCCAGAGACATTGGCTCATGGTCACCTCACCCCAAGCCCAGTCTACTTTGGGGCTGTGCTCTCAAAGCCAGGTGAATCTGAGGATCATGTCCTGCTTACCTAGGCTGGTGATGGCAAACACAGCCCACTCTGTGTGGTTCCAGTAGTGGAGGATGAGGTCAACTATGGAGTTGATGGCCCTGGCCTTGTTGGGTGTTCCATCAATGTTGAACACTGGAATAGGCTGGGATAGCAGCTGCATGGTCAGGCAGTGGCACTGGACAAACTCCAAGTCTAGGAACAACCCTGTGGTGCTACTGTCCAGGAGGGTGGTGACTCTGCAGGCCTGCTGGGTGTTCATGGTCTCAATTTCCACATTGAGGTGCAGGGAATTAGCTGAGGGGTTTGCAGCTACCATGTACCACCAGGGCAGTCAGCATTTCCATGCAGGGGAGCCTGGACAAGGTCTGCCTGGCATTGATGGGCCTGACTTGGAGTCCAGAGTTGGTGTTTGTACATCTGAAGAGGAGTACTGAGGTTCTCCTGTCTTAGGGTCATTGATATTGATCAAAGCAATTTCATTTTCTATTGACAGACATGCAAACTGGTTAGTACTTGGCAACAGGGGCATACATCTCATCCACCACTTGACTAAAAATCCTCCTCCAGACCTGGGAGGGGGGCACAAGCACTGCTCTCCTCTGGAGTCAACTCCAGTGCTAATTCATTGTCTGGTGAAGAGTCTCTGTCCACATCCTTTGTGGCCAACAGCTGCAGGAGAAGCTCCTCCTGCTCCACCATGGAAAGGTAACATACCTTGAGACCCAATGGGCAGTGGGCAAAATGCCCAGGTTTCTGGCATTTCCAGCATAGCAGTGGCATGGTGCAGCACTGTTGGGTAGCATCAATATCTATGGGGATGCCTGGCCATGAAGGTTGTGGGGCAGAGCTGGCTGGAGCAGAGGCAGGTGCTGAGGGAGCAGGGGTGGCATCTTAGAAAGTGGAGACAGGGGCAGGGCAGTGAGTCAGGTGTGTGCAATGTAGCTCCCATTGAAACTCCATGAGCTGCCACTGATCCTGGGCCACTTTATACCAGGAGGTGATCTGCTCATTGTCTGGGCAGCCCTTGACAAGGTTGTCAATGCATTCCAGTAGTGTGGGGTGCAAGCCATCCCAGAACATGAGGCACAGTTGGAAGCCATTGGGGTAGGCTGCTTGCTTGACTAGTGCCTAGAAGGAGTTGATATACTTGTCCAGCATCCATTTCCCTTGCCTGTACTGCTCCTTGTCATGTAGTGCTAAGGCTGCAGCTTTGGCAGGGTTGATTGGAAAGAACTCTGCCCAAGGCTGCCCAATCCACAAAACTCCCAACACCTCCAGAACATCAATACACCCACAGTGCATAGGTGGAGGCATGCCCCATCTTCATGTATGACAAGGCCCAGGCTATCTTCAGCACAGAATTGAAAGCATCCCTACTGAGATGGATGTAGGTGAGGCAGGACTGGAGAAAATGCTCTCTGCCAGAGTAGTTGCCATTGTAGGTATCTGGGAGTGTGGGGTGGGGAATGCATGCTTGAGGGGCTACTGGAGCTGCCAGGAAGGCAACAGGAGCTACTGGAGGTGTTTCCCTGGCTGGAAGTGGCATGGAGGTAGGGGTCAGGTGCTCTAGTAGTGCCTGGAGAGACTGGGAGATGAGTTCAGTGGTTTGGTAGAGGGTGGAGAGTTTGGTCATGTGGTGTGTGAGGGAGGATTGGGTTAATTGCACCTGGTTCTCTAGGTATAGCAGGTGAGTCCAGGCCTCATCCTGTGGGGCCAAGGCCTCCAGGGGGGTGTCTGGATTGGCTGGCTGAGACATAGAATTCTGCAGGTGCTTAAGCCTGGTGGAGAAGTGATAGATAGCAGCTTGGAGATTCCATGCAGGCTATGAGGGGCTTCCAGCCAGGATAAGAGACCTGTTCTGCTGTAAGGGTGACCTCCAGGAGCAATGGCTAAATCACACAGCTAGCAGAGGGGAATCCAAAGTGTATTAGATATGTAATAGATAATACAAATAGTAGACTAATTACCTAGCAGAGGGAAATCCAAAGAGAACAAGTCTAAGGATCTCCTCTGCTTGGTGTGGCACATCAGGGGGCAGCAGAGGCATGGGAATGACTGTGTAGGTGATTGGAGTTAGCCAAAGTGTGCAATGATGGATCATGGAAAGTTCTAGGGGTCTCCAGAGATCTCCAGAGACCTGTAGAACACCCTGGAGTCATCAAACAAGGCTTGGGGAAGCAGAAACTGGTGAGGAGAGTTGGTGTTGGGCAGGGGCAGAGGTTAGAAAAGGATAGTCCCATGATAGCTCCCCACAGGAATGTGCCAGCTCTATTTGGTCTTCAACATGGTCAAACTGACTCCAGCCTCAGCAGACCCTACCCTGAGGTGATGCCCAGCACCCCCACCACCTCCAGTGGTGGTCAATGACAGTGAGGAGTACAAGGTTGAGGAGATCCTGGATAGCTATTTATTTGTAGTGACTAAAATACAAGGTGAGGTAGAAGGGCTACAGAATCAAAGACATCTCCTAGGAACCCCAGAAGAACATGTATGCACCTGGACTGGTCAGGGAGTTCCACCAACACCCAGATGCACTCTGAACCATTTGAGGAATCTATCCCCTCTCACCAGTGGACCAGGCAATCCAGAATTCCTTCTATCCTGCATGTCAAGATGCCACATGCTAGAGGGGGGGTGATGTCAAGGGACTACCCTTTCCAACCTCTGCCCTGACCAACACTAACTCTCCTTGACTGGTTCCACTCCCCTGGGGCTTGTTTGATGTCTCCCAGGCATTCTACAGGTCCCCAGAGATCTCTGAAGACTCCCAGAACTTTTCATGATCCCTCATTGAGCACTTTGGCTAACTCCAGTTACCTACACAGTTGTTCCCATGCCTCCACCACCTGTTGATGTGCCACACCAAGCAGCAGGAATCCTTAGACTTGTTCTCTTCAGATTCCCCTCTGCTAGGTGATTAGTTTACCATTTGTATCATCAATTACAGTTCTAATATACTTCAGATTGCCCTCTGCTAGCTGCATGATTTAGCCATTGCTCCCAGAGGTCACCCTTACAGTGTTCTTCCACCTCTCTGCTTTGCTGCTGATGTGGGAAGGCAGGCCACCTTGCTTATTACTGCTCCCAAGGGATGGAAGTCTACTACCTCTTCCCAGCAGAGCAGGAGAAATTACTGGTCCAATTCCTTGCTGCTAAGGATGCCTCTGGAGCCCCTTCCACTGATGCTCCTGCAGTGGGACCTCTCAGTGAGGAAGGTGGGATGCTAATGCCCCTCCCCTTAAGTTGGAAGAGGATTTTTAGGAAAGCAATGGGTGAACTGTACACCTCCATTGCCTAGTGCTAATTGTTTTGCCACCCTGTCCATAGAATCTAATATAACCCCCATTGTACCTGATTCTGTGACTAGAACTGTAAGTACCCTCTCTGACATACAACATTCCCTGGTCAAAGCCTCAAGTGGGGGAGTTCCCTCTCAACCACACCAGAAAATCCCTGCCTGGGAATGTTGTCTCCCTCATTGTTATATTGTTGCTTCCACTCCCTCTGTCAACTCCTTAAGATTGGAGGTGGAGGTGGAGGTGGAGACAACAGATATCTAGCAGACTTGCAGTGTGGTTGTCCTACTTGACAGTGGGGCAGCTGGCCTCTTTTTCAATGCAGAATATGTGAAATGACACCATCTTACCACCTGACCACTCATATGCCCTATCTCAGTATATAACATTAATGGTATCCCCAATGAAGCTGGCTCCATTTGCTCTGTGGTCAACCTAGTCCTCCATTATCAGACTCACTCAGAACATGCAGTTTCTGCTGTCATTAATTTGGGGAAACAAGATATGATCTTGGAGTTCACTTGGCTTTAAGTGCATAACCCTGAGATTGACTGGGCAAAGGGGGTGGTGAAGATGAGCCATTGCCCTTGTCATTGCACCACCTGTGCAGGAGAGACCAGAGGGAAACAGTGAGAAAAGGTCCATGAGCATGCTGCCATACATGCCTGTTGCATAGGGCACCTCCCTTGTGCTAATCTTAACCTTCTGGATCCCCCCCCTTTGACATTCCCTCATAGAGAGGCCCTCTACAAGGATGTCAGCTGGATGTAAACTCCAGGAGGAAGAAGGAGGTGTAGAGGAATTTGCCAGTGCTCTGGACCCTGAGTCCCCAGATGAGACTATTGAAGTAGGTGATAGGATCTATGCTACAATACTGTGTCCACCTCCAACCATGGCAGAGATTAGAGCCAGTCAGACCACTTCCCAAAGGCTGGCTGAGGCATTTGCAGCAAACTCTCAGCCCAAGCCCTTTCATAGCACTGTCTCTTGCCATCTTCAGGATTTTGAGGATGTATTCTCCAAGGCATCTTTTGACTCACTCCCTGAGCACAAGCAATGAGAGCATGCAATTGAGCTGATACCTGGAGCAGAAGCTTTCAGCTGTAAAGTCTATTCACTTGCACCATGTGAGCAGGAGGAGCTGGATGCATCCTGCAGAAGAATCTCAGTTCCAGCTGAATACAACCCTCTAAGTCACCAATAGCTTTCCTGGCATTTCTGGGCTTTGGTTGACTTCTACCAGAGGTTTATTCATGACTTTTCTCATCATGCTTGCCCCCTTTTTGACCTCACTAGTAGGGATGTAGCATAGCAATGGGAGTCCTTACAGCAAGTCACTTTTGATGCCCTCAAGCCAGCTGTTACCTTTAAACCAGTCCTCCTGTTCCCAGACAATGACTCTCTCTTCTATGTGGAAGTTGATAGCTCAGACTTTGCCACTGGAGCCATCTTGTCCCAACAGTCAAAGGAGGATGGTAAGTGGCATCCTATAGCCTTCTACTCAAAGATTCACAATGTAATAGAACAAAACTATGAGATCCACATTAAGGAGATGCTTGTTATTGTTTGATCCTTTGAGGAATGGCAACACTTTCTTGAGGGCACCTGGCATAAGTTTCAAGTCTGGACAGATCACAAAAACCTTGAGTACTTTTGTTCAGCAAAGAAACTCAATTGGCATCAAGCTTGATGATCCTTGTATCTGGCTAACTTTGACTTCTTGCTGCATCACAAGCCCAGACAAAGCATGGGTAAACTAGATGCACTGTCCAGGAGAGTGGATCATGACATGGGAACAGATGATAATGACAACATTGTGCTTCTTCAGCCTGAGCTCTTTACCATTCATGCTTTGAAAGGGATTGTGGTCCAAGAGAATGAGGCAAACATCCTCAAGGACATTCAATGAGGGAATTGTGAGGGTGCCCAAGAGAATACTGTAGTGCAGGCAGCATAGATCCTTCAGGCCTGATGTGCCAGTGGAGTCAAATCAATACATGCTGAAGAGTGGAGTTTCCAGGATGGGCTGCTGACCTTCTGGGGGCATATCTATGTGCCTAATATTCCTGAACTCTAACTGTATATTGTGGAGCAGCATCATAATTCTCAGATGGCAGGTCATCCAGGTGGGAGGTGGAAGTCATTAGAACTGGTGTCCCAGAATTATTGGTGGTCTCAGATGTCTAGATACATTAGCACTTACACTAGCACCTGTGACCTCTGCCTTTGCACTAAACCTTGTTGTCAGGCACCCATGGGCCAACTCCACCCTCTCCCAATTCCTGCTGGCTGCTGCTGGAGCATTGCATTAGTGGACTTCATTGAAATGCTTATGAATATAATGCCATTATGGTGGTGGTAGATCTTAATGGGAAGCAAGCTCATTTCATCTCTACTCACATCACTTGTTCAGCCCTGGGAGCCACCAGTCTGTATCAGAAGAATGTCTGGAAGCTCCATGGTCTCTCAGATGGGTATGTCTCATATTGAGGCCCTCAATTTGTGGTGGAATTCATCTGTGAGTTGTACCATTTGCTAGGGGTGAAGCTCCACACAACCACAGCCTATCATTCCCAGTCAAATGGACAGACCAAGTGTGTGAACCAGGACTTAGAACATTACCTATGGCTGTTCTGTAATGAGAGGCAGGACAACTGGGATGAGCTCCTGCCAGATGCTGAGTTCCAGTACAACAACTATGTTCACTCTTCCATGCAGATGACTCCATTCTTCCTGGACACTGGCCAACACCCATGTATAGGCTTTGGACCCCAAGCATGACCCTCTAAGAATGACTCTGTGAATGGGTTTGTGGATAGGATGAAGAGAGCACAGAAGGAGGCAAAGGCAGCATTAGCAAAAGCAAAGGAGGACATGAAGCACTACTACAATTGATGATGGACACCAGCCCCTATGTACAAGCCTGGAGATTATGTCTACCTGGACAGCTCAGACATAAAGACAACACAACCAACATAGAAGCTATCCCATTGCCATCTGGGGCCATTCAAGGTGGAAAGACAGATAGGGCCATTAGCCTATTGGCTGAAGCTTCCTTCAAGTCTCTGTCAACTGCACTCAGTCTCAGTCTTCAATACTGTCAAGCTATTTCCAGCTTCAGAGGATTCCATTCCATGCTCATGCCCTAGGCCACCACTACCACCAAAGCTGCTCAACAACAAGGAGAGCATGAGGTGGAGGAAGTACTGGACAGTAGAGTGTTTTTTTTGTGGGAAGTTACAGTTCAAGGTGAAGTGGAAAGGATATGGCATTGAGGATGTCTCTTGGAAACCACAGGCAAATATATGTGGACCAGCACTGATCTGGGACTTCTACTGCAGACACTCCAATGCCTCAAAGGCTATTTGAGGCATCTACTCCATCTCTACAGTAGACCAAGCAATCTGTAACTTCTTCTATCCAGTGTATCAAGCCACTGCACTTTAGAGGAGGGGTGATGTCAGAGGACCTGTCCAAGTCAGACCCCATTCTTGTTTCCCTCATTTGGAGCTGTTCTCACATCCCCATCCTTCCATCTTTTGGTGACAAGTACTTTTGGACTGGAGCTATTCAACAGTGCTAGTTTGGTGTAGCCATGCCCCAGAAGGCTGGATATTGAGGCCAATTAAGATGAACTTTCACTTTTGGGATCAAACTCTGGACTTAGGGTTAAATCCACCACAAAAGGCTTTGATCTTAGGCCACAGATCACATGATGCTCCCAGAGTAGTATAATTGGATAGTCCTGTGTTGAAAGTACTTGTGATCAATAAATGGGAGGATGGGAATGAAAGGCAGACAGGGAATAAAGAAAACAAGATGATAACCCAGAACAAGTGGTCCCCTGATATCATCCTCCCTCTAGCATGCAGGCTCAGACAATGATGGTATAGTTTCTGGGAAGGCCTGGTATCAAGGTAAACTTGGTCCCCAGACTGATAGGTGGGGGCTAGGGTCCATTGTTGGTCATAATATCATGCCATGTTATACTTAGCCTTCAGCAACATTGCCTTTGCCTCCTTCTGGGCTCTCTTCATCCTCTCCAGAAACTTGTTTATAGAGTCATTCTCTGAAGGCTGTGCCCAAGGTTTGAATCTCATCTGAAGGTGATGCCCAGTATCTAGGAAGAAGGTGGTCATCTGGGTAGATGAGTGAACATGGTTGTTATACTAGAACTTTGCATTAAGTAGGAGCTCATCCCAGTCATTCTGCCCTTGATTACAGAATTGATGGAGGTACTGTTCCAGTTTCTGTTCCACTTGTTCTGTTTGCCCATCTGACTGAGGGTGGTGGGCAGTACTCATGCAGAGCGTCACTTTAAGGAGGTGATACAGCTCTCAAGTGAACTCAGGCACAAACTGGGGACCTTGGTTGAAGACATAGTCATCTGATAGACTGTGTAACTTTCAGACATTCTTCCAGTACAGGACAGCAGCCCCTATAGCAGAGCAGGTAGTATGAGTGGGGATGAAGTGGGCCTGTTTATCATAGAGATCTACCACAACCATGACCACATCATATCCATGGGCATCTGGGAGCTCAACAATGAAGTCAATAGACACAACACTCCAACATGCTGCCAGGAGGGGAAGAGGGTGGAGCTGGCCCATAGAGGATTGATGGTGTGACTTGGTCCGGAAATAGAGGTTGCAGGTGTTATCTCCAGGTATAGGAGCTCCAGCATCTTCCATTGGCCAGGATGTCTTGCTACTCATAAGTCATGGTGCTGTTCTACAATGTGCTGGTGGAGCTCCAGGACATTGGAAACATAGATATGCCCCCAGAAGGTCAAGAGCCCACCTCAAAAGGCCCACTCATTCACATGCACAGACTTAACTCTGCAAGCCTATGGAGTCTGCAAGGCCAGAGTAGCCTGTGCTACTGCATCTTCTTGTGCATCCTTCTGATTTCCCTGTCAAATATTCTCAAAGATGTTTGCCTCATCCCCTTGGATTATAATCCCTTCAAGAACACAGATGGCAAAGAGTTCTGGTTTGAGGAGGACAATGTTGTCATTGTCATCATGATCTACTCAGTGGGACAGCACATCTGGCTTGTTCATTCTCTATCCAAGCTTATAATGCAGCAAGAATTCAAAGTTGGCCAGGTACAAGGATCATTGAGCTTGGTGCTGATCAAGCTTCTTTGCTGTGCAAAAGTACCTGAAATTTCTGTGGTCTGTCCAGACTTCAAACTTGTTCTGGGCACCCTCAAGAAGATACTACCACTCTTTCAAGCACTGAATAATGGCTAACATCTCCTTATCATGGATCTCATAATTTCTCTCTCCCATGTTAAGACTCTGCAAGGGCACCCTCTGGGAGCAACAGCTAAGTCACACAGCTAGCAAAATGGAATCCAAAGTATATAAAAACTGTAATCAACAATACAATGGTAAACTAATCACCTAGCAGAGGGGAATCTGAAGAGAACAAGTCTAAGGATCCCTGCTGCTTGGTGCAGCACATCAACAGGTGGCAGAGGCATGGGAACAACTGCAGAGGTGACCAGAGTTAGCTGAAGTACTTGATGAGGGATTATAGAAAGTTTCAGGGGTCTCCAGAGATCTCTGGGGACCTGTAGAATGCCCAGGAGATGTCAAACAAGCCCTGGGAGAGCAGAACCAGTCAGGGGGAGTCAGTGTCAGTCAGGGGTGGATGATGATGATGAATCATTTTATTTGTTTCAAGACCTATTTTACATGTGAACATAGTGTCCTAGGTCCTGCAGTACATAATGGGGGGTGGTAATTATGGACACTCCAGCTAGTTCTCCAGCCTGATCCCTTTTCAGCTGATGCTGGTTATGCCT
>JAGGAV010008218.1:0-12973 GCA_017657295.1 Termitomyces sp. DKA64 | reverse complement strand
GTAATTTGTGGCGGGTGGCAAACGTGGGTCAAGCATGAAATATGGATTCGGGAGACATATTGGAGGTTAAGGATGGCGAGGCATGGGGAAAAGGGTTCAGAAGAGATAGTCATTGGACCAAACGTATATCGAGAATCGGTGGAAAGTCCATTATGTGATTTAGGAATTTCTGGTGAATATCCTGTACCTCAGTAGGATGTAGGTAATGCAGCTCACTGACTCCTTGGGATTTGCTAATAGATGGCAAAAGCTGCCAAGTCTTGAATGTATTGATAAACAGTGGGTCCTCAGTGGCCTTCTTTAACAGGCCTAGATGCTCCATTCTTTCTGAGTGGGCAGCACACACAAATTTCAGCTCCTTTCCCAACCCATTATGAAGTTCCAATGTTTTCTTGAACTTTATGCACATGGGAAGCACTTTCCAGGGCAACACAGGGACAGGCAGTAGCAGATTCAATGAGTTATAATTACGATGCTTGTCTATTACAGTGTGATTTGAATGATTGATGACAAGGTATTGACAGCAAGAAATGGAAGGCCAAGTGTGACAGGAGAACACAAATTGGGCACAATTACTGTGCATATTGTACAAGAAGTCCAACTTTAATCAAATGAAGTGACAGAAAGTTTACATACAGTATTTAGACTGAGGTTGTTGTAGGTGATGATACATTGGGCAAGGCAACATTGACAGCAATTGGCAGAGACCCAAGTGGCAGACTAAGCCTGTATCAATCAGAACAATGTGTGAGCCATTGTCTGTCTTTGTATCAGGAAATCCCTTCCTACAGTCATTTGTACAACATGAGACAACAGGCTATAGCACTTGAAACAGCCACTGTTCTCTCTGCAAGGTAGTCAGGCTGACAAAGATGTCCCAGCAGCTCCAGCAGTATTTTGTTTGTTGAGCTATTTTGTTTGAAAAAGGAGCAGCTTCTTTGTGGGCCTGAAAACCTTGTTTCCCATCTCTCACCCCATGCTTGAAGGACAGTGGACAGCAACAAATTCAGCTTTGCCTCAGACTGGGCTCTAAGTTGATCAAGGTTGAAGTGAGAATGGCTCAACTTGCAAGGCAATGATGCATGTCACTGTTGTGGCCTCCCTGGGCATTGCTCTTCATTGTATCACCAATATGCCACAGAAAATTAAGGAGAAGATTATTTGCTCAGCAAGGAATTGTCATTATAAGCATTCATCTGATGGCTAGCAATGAGTCAATTCAACCATTATCCACTTGACAATTTGCAGACCTTGTCAATGCTATAAGCAAACAATGATGAGTAGACAAAAGGGCTCAGGCTGATTTCAAGAGTCATATACTTGCCTGACATATTTAGGGCTTTTTCATTCAGTGGGGGTGGACTTTGGTTCACTGGGGGGACCTTTCTTTTTCTTTCTCTCATTTCTTACTTTTGATTGCTCTACACCATCTCTAAGGGAGTGTCAGAGGTTTTGTGTGGATGAGAGTTGCATCATGATCATCTAGTGATTACATAATTACATAGTTTGAAGTGAACTAGTTCTGAGATCTGGAATGGATCAAGGCCTTTCTCCCCAAATCATGTCCTCAAAATCATTTATTTATTTATGCTTTGCCTTATGCCAGTGACTTTGCTGTTCTTTCTATTCTTGTGCTTTCCTGTCTGCTTATTATACAAAACACTGCCCTCATAATCATGTATTTCTGTCTCAATCTCATTGACAATGTATTACCATTTATAGGAGCCAGGTTTCCCTTAGTTTATGTAAGCAATCCACTGTTCTGTGTTCCATTGTGACTGTTTATTTTCTGCCTTGTTGATATTGGTTTTCTGTCATGACTACCAAGAAAGACCAACTGCTTTTGCTATTTCCTAGTACAACAGTTAAGTATGACTGGCCAGTTATCCATTTCCATCCTCCTGTTGTCTGCTTCCTTTGCCTTTCATGATGTCACTTTCCTTTTGAGGGTTATTCTTGTTGATGCTCTCTGGTGTAGTGCATCTGTGACCTGTTTGCCATCAGTCATGACCCACTACTAATCTATTCTTCATAAGTGAAACTTACTCCTACTTCTCACATCACTATTCATTTTTTCCTGACATATTCTATAGACAATTAGTATGAAAGTAACCTATTACCTAGGTGTTGTAGACAGTTCTTGCAGTCAAGGGACTTACAACAGTTCTTGATGTGAGACTCTAAACTAGTGTGATTATACTCTGCCTTATTAGCTGGCCTATTGTTACATCTGGGATGTGTTTGTTTTCTGTTGTTTATTTTATTTTTTGTTAATGCTGTTTATATGACTATCTTTGTTTCTTGTGCTTACCTGCTTGTATGAATCATTGAGCTGTGTGAGTGACCCCAATACAGCTAGCAACTTAAAATTGTTGCCTCTCAGCACTACTGCCATAAACAATAGTTGTAAAGACAACCTCCAGGAGCAATGGCTAAATCACACAGCTAGCAGAGGGGATCCAAAGTATATTTCCTGACATGTGGGGTAGAAGAAGTTCCAGATCACCTGGTCAGCTGGTGAGATGGGATAGATCCCTCAGATGGCTCAGGGTGCATCTGGGTGCCTCCGATGGAACTCACTGACAAGTCTGGTCATGTGCATGTTCCATTGGAGGCATCTAGGTAAACCTGATCTCCAGGCTGATACTTGGGTGCTGGGGTCCTTCCATGGTTATAGTATTGTGCCATGTCATCCTTTGCCTTTGCCTTTGCCAGGGCTGCCTGGGCTTCCTCCTGTGTAATCTTCATCCAATCTACAAACTTGTTCACAGCTTCATTCTCTGAAGGTCAGGCCCAGGGTTCAAAGCCCAGGCACAGGTGACATCCAGTGTCTAGGAAGGAGGGTGAAACTTGAGTGTCCATGTAGTCCACTACGAATTGTGGAGCCCAGTTAGAGATGTAGGCATCAGGGAGGCCATGGAGCTTCCAGACAGTCTTCTGGTACAGGTTGACAGCACCCATGGCAGAGCAAGTGGTGTGAGTAGGAACAAAGTGTGCTTGCTTGCCACAGAGGTCCACCACTACCATGATGGTGTCATAACTGTGGCCATTGGGGAGCTCTACAATGAAGTCCACCAAGGCAATGCTCCATTGCTTCATGGAGATGGGTAGGGGATGGAGCTGTCCAGAGGGGAGGCAACATTGGGGCTTGGCCTGGAGGCAGAGATCACATGTACTAGTGTAGGACCCAATAGACTGGGACATCTGAGGCCACCAGTAGTTCCAGGACACTAGCTCCAATGTTTTCCATTAGCTGGGGTGTCTTGCAATTTGGGAGTTGTGATGCTGCTCTACAATCCTCCAGTGGAGCTCTGGGTTGTTGGGCACATAGATGCAGTCCTGGAAGGTCAGGAGTCCATTGCAGAGGGCCCATTTGTCTGTGCAGATGGACTTGACACTGGTGGTATATCCAGATTTGAGCACCCTGGCTGCCTGAGTGACAAGTTCCTCCTGCAGACCATCCTGGTTTCCACACCAAATGTCCTGGAGGATCTCCACCTCTGCTCCCTCAATGGCTAGACCTTCCATGGCTTGGATCACAAACAACTCAGGTTGGAGGAGTACAATGTTACTGTTGTCATCTCCCCCAGTGCCATGGTCTGCTCTCTGAGACAGGGCATCCAGCTTTCCCATACTCTGGCCTGGCTTGTGGTGCAGCAAGAAGTTGAAGTTGGCTAGGTAGAAAGACTACTGGGCCTGCCAGCAATTGAGCTTATTGGCCATCCAGAAGTACTTGAGGTTCTTGTGATCTGTCCACACTTCAAACTTATGCTATGCCCCCTGCAGGAAATGCTGCCACTCCTTGAAGGACCAGATGATGGCCAACATCTCCTTGTCATGGAGCTTGTAATTGCACTCCACCACATTCAGGCTCCTGGAGTAGAAGGTCACTGGATGCCATTTTCTGTCCTTCCAGGATTGTTGTGACAAAACAGCTTCAGTGGCAAAGTTGGAGCTGTCAGCTTCCACCCAGAAGGAAGAGTCATCATCTGGAAAAAGGAGGACAGGTCTAGAGGTGACAGCACACTTGAGATCATTGAAAGCCATCTGCTCTGGGGGGCCCCAGCTCTAGGCAGTGTCCTTTACAGTGAGGTCAAACAGTGGTCAGGCATGATGGGAGAAATCCTGGATGAACCTCTGGTAGAAGTTAGTGAAGCCTAGGAAGGCCTGCACTTCCTTCTTGTTCTTGGGCTCCAGCCACTCTGTGACACCTGCTACCTTCACCAGGTCCATCTCTGTGGCTCTGTGCAAGATGATCAACCCAAGATACTCAATCCAGGTCTGCTCAAACTCACACTTCTCCAGTTTGAGATAGAGCCAATGAAGGCAGAGACATTCCAAGATGATGCATGTGATCCAGCAGTGCTCCATCAACATTTTGGTGTAGATGAGCATGTCATCAAAGTATACACACACTATGCCTTTGGCAATGAGGTCCTGAAAGATGTTGTTCATCATTGTCTGGAAGATGGTTGGGCTGTTAGTGAGTCTGAAGAACATGATGAGAGGTTTGAACAATCCCCAGTTGGTCTAGAAGGTGGCCTTGCACTTGTCTCCCTCCTGGATATGCAAGTTGTTGTAGCCCCACTGGACATCCAGTTTAGTGAAGTACCATTTGCCCCAGAGATTGTTGATGAGCTCAGAGATGAGGGGGAGGGGGTAGAAGTTCTTCATGATCATGGCATTAAGAACCCAGTAGTCCTGGACCAGTTAGAGGGAGTTGTCCTTCTTTTTGATGAAGAAGATCAGAGAAGCCATCAGGGATTTGGAGGGGCAGATATGACCAGAGTCCAGGTTCTCCTGCAGGAAGGTATCAAGCTTGTCCTGCTCCTTTGGTGCTAGTGAGTAGACCATACAGCTTGTGGGCTTGGAGTCTGGTATTAATCCAATGGCATGGTCCCACTGCTTGCACTCTGGGAGCAAGTCAAAGGAGGCCTTTGAGAACACATCCTCAAATGCATGGAGATATGGAGGTATACTGTCCCAGAATGCCCAGAGCATGGAGTTTGCAGTGAATGCCTGAGCCAGCTGATGGGAGGTGGTCTGGCTAACCTGGATCTCTGCAACAGAGGGTGGAGAGCATAGGGTGGTGGCATATATCTGGTCTCCAACTTCCATGGCCTCATCCAGGAACTCCAGGTCATGCAAGCCATGGAGCCCCCCTCCTAGTTCCTCTTTCAAGGCCCTGCTGCTACTCTGGTTGTCCTAGTAGAGGGCCTCTCTATGGGAGAATGCTAGGGGTGGGTGGTCCAGAAGGTGTAAGGGTGTCCTCCAGGAGCAATGGCTAAATCACACAGCTAGCAGAGGGGAATCCAAAGTATATTAGAATTGTAATTGACAATACAAATGGTAACTAATCACCTAGCAGAGGGGAATCTGAAGAGAACAAGTCTAAGGATTCCTGCTGCTTGGTGTGGCACATCAGCAGGTGGTGGAGGCATGGGAACAACTGTGTAGGTGATTGGAGTTAGCCAAAGTGTGCAACAAGGGATTATGGAGAGTTCTGGGGGTCTCTGGAGATCTCTGGGAACCAGTAGAGCCCCTCAGAACTGTCAAACAAGCTTTGGGAAAGCAGAACCAGGTGAGGAGAGTTTTTGTTGGACAGGGGAAGAGGTTAGAAAAGGGTAGTCCCCTGACAGAAGGTCTAGATCAGCAAAGGGGAGGTGGCCAGCATGGCAAGCCCAAATAGCTGTGCACTCTTGAACCTCAGCCTGGCATTGTTCCTTGACCTCAGTGGCACAAGTGGAGCACCTCTGGGGGCACTGGCTCATGGTTACCTTGCCTGGGGCCCAATCTACTTCAGGGTTGTGCTCTCAGAGCCAGGTAAAACCAAGGATCATGTCCTGCTTGCCTAGGCTGGTGATGGCAAAGACTGCATGCTTGGCATGGCTCTGATAGTGGAGGATAAGATCTATCATGGAGCTGAATGCACCTGCTTTGTTGGGTGTTTCATCAGTATTGAACACCAGAATGGGCTTGGAAAGTGGCTGCATGGTCAAGCTGTGGTGCCCCACAAACTCTGAGTCCAAGAACAGCCTCATTGCTCTGCTGTCCAGGAGGGCAGTGACTCTGCAGATTTGCTGAGTGTCCCTGGTCTTGACCTCCACATTGAGAGGAGTTCACCAAAGGGTTTGCAGCCACTATGTACTGCCATGGCAACTATGTACTGCCAGGGCAGTTGGTGTTCCCAGGTGAGGTGGCATGGATGGAGCCTAACTGGCATTGAGGAGCTTGGCTTGGGGTCTAGAGCAGGTGTTTGTATGTCTAGAGGGGAAGACTGAGGTTCTTTTGTCTTAGAGTCATCAATATTGAGAAGGGCAATTTCATTTTCTACTGACAAACATGCAAACCTGTTAGTACCCAGCAATGGAGGCATACATCTCATCCATCACTTGACTAAAAATCCTCCTCCAGGCCTGGGAGGGGGGCACAAGTGCTGCTCTCCTCTGGGGTCAACTCCAGTGCCAGCTTGTCCAGTGAGGGATCTCTGGTGGCATCCTTTGCAGCCAACAGTTGCAGGAGGAGCTCCTCCTGCTTGGCCATGGAGAGGTAACATACCTTGAGATCCAACAGGCAGTGTTGTGCAAAGTGCCCTGGTTTTTTGCATCTCTGGCATAGTAGCAGTGCAGGGCAGGGCTGTTGGATAGCATTGATGTCCATAGGGATGCCTGGTGGCAAGGGTTGCTGTGTGGGTAAGCCCAATGGCAAAGGTTGCAGGTAGGCACAGCCAGAGCCTGGGCAGGTGCTGGAAGTACAGGAGCAGGGCAGTGAGTTGGGTGCATGTGGCATAGCTCCATCAAACCTCATGAGCTGCCACTGATCCTGGGCCACCTTATACCATGAGGCAATCTGCTCATTGTCCAGATGGCCCTTGGCAAGGTTGTTAATGCATTCCAGTAGTGCAGGGTGCAGGCCATCCCAGAGCATGAGGCACATTTGGAGACCATCAGAGTAGGCCACTTGCTCAACTAATGCCTGGAAGGAGTTGATATACTTGTCCAGCATCCATTTCCCTTGCCCCTACTGCTCCCAGTTGAATAGTGCTAGGGCAGCAGTTTTGGTGGGGTTGATTGGGAAGAACTCCACCTGGAAGTCCTTTTCAAAGGTGGCCCAATCTGCAAAGCTTCTGATACCTCCAGGGCATCAAAACACCCATAGCACATAGGTGGAGGCATGCCTGGTCTTCATATATGACAGTACCCAAGCTATCTTCAGCACATCAGAGTTGAAGGCATCTCTGCTGAGTGAATATAGATGATACAGGACTGGAGGAAATGCTCTCTGCCAGAGCAGTCACCATCGTATGTGTCCAGGAGTGCAGTACAGGGGATCTGCACTTGGGGGTTTACTGGAGCTGCCAGGGGTGGTTCTGCTGCTGGGGAGGGCATGGAGGTAGGGGGCAGGCACTCTAGTAGTGCCTGAAGGAATTGGGAAATGAGCTTGGTGGTTTGGAAAAGGGTGGAGAGTTTGGTCATGTGATGGGTGAGGGAAGATTGGGTTAATTGCACCTGGCTCTCTAGGTGTGGCAGGCAAGTCCAGGCCTTGTCTTAGATTTCTGCAGGTGCTTAAGCCTGGTGGGGAAGTGACAGATAGGGGGCTCAGGGACTCTGTGCAGGCTATGAGGAGCTTCCAGACTAGGATTTGGAGACTTGTTCTGCTGTAAGGGCAACCTCTGGGAGTGATGGCTAAATGATGCAGCTAGC
This sequence comes from Termitomyces sp. DKA64, assembly GCA_017657295.1. Lineage (NCBI taxonomy): Eukaryota > Fungi > Basidiomycota > Agaricomycetes > Agaricales > Lyophyllaceae > Termitomyces > Termitomyces sp. DKA64. Next base: position 5,270 of record JAGGAV010008218.1, on the reverse strand, counting down.
AGAGAGGAATCCAAAGTATATTAGAAATGGTAATCAATGATACAAATAGTAACTAATCACCTAGCAGAGCAGAATCCAAAGAGAACAAGTCTAAGGATCCCTGCTACTTGGTGTGGTGCATCAGCAGGCAGAAGAGCTGTGGGAACAACTGTACAGATGACTGGAGCTAACCCTAATCTCAGGAAAGTGCTTGACAAGGGATTATGGCAAGTTCCAAGGGTTTCTGGAAAAGGAGAATGACCCCTGGAGATCTACAAGGATCTGGCAAGTGCCCTGGAGATCTTGAACAAGCCTTGGGGAAGGGGAGTGGGTTGAGGAGAGTTGGCATAGGTTGGGCACAGAGGTCAGAAATGGAAGTCCCCTGACAATAGTTCTATAGACATGATATCACCAATTCAAGATGCTTGAGGTGCTAGTTTTTCCATCCTATTCTCCTTGGTCAGTCCAATTTGTTCATGTGTTTATGTGATCACTTACTGTTTTTCTCCTACTGTTTGCATCTATTTTCATGTAATTAATGACATTGTTGCTTGTGCCTATGAATTCCAATCATGTCATGCTTTCTAGTTTGCCTTTAGGATCTATAGGTCTTGTCAAATGGTATATGCTTTTCACCTGTGTCAATTTCATTGCTTGCTATCATGTACCTATTGGCCACATTGAGTCTACCTGCATCCCCATCTGAAGGATCAGTCACTCATGTGTAATGTTTCCATGCACATACCCTTACTTGCCCTCTGTCAAAGAAATGGTGTGGAAAAGCTGCCTTCTTGTTGTGTATTTATTGTGTCTCAGGTATGTCTTTTTATTTTTGGACTGGGTAGATGGTCTACTTACAAGTATATGGCTGAATCTAATAAGTGATGAGTCCACACTGCTCTGCATACAGAATATTGATGCACTTACACAAAATAATAGGCAGTGAAGGAGTAGGACTCCACAGTTTAAAATCTTCTGAAATATCTTGAATGTACTCTGAAAGTGCATTGTTTTGTTGTGTGCAATACAGATATGAATAAATCCATATGTTGCTGACTCATCTCATCATTCAGTTAGATATTGCAATGCACAATTCAATCTCTTCCTCTATGGTCCTTGAGTTGGTTGCTGTGACATCTTGTTGCATCAATCTGTCCACTTCAATTGCATGTAACATCAACTCTGTTATCTCATTGATGATGGTGGATAGACAAATGAATATTAATGAACTACAGCATCCATGTACTGTACCTGTAAAATCATTGTTAACTTCTTCTTCATCATTGCTTATCTGTTCTGCTGGGTTTATCTGTTTGGCACATTGATGTCCTGGCTCATTTGATCAGTGTTTGCTATACCATTGCCACATTGCAAACTTTCAATTCTTTATATGTCAGTTGTCATTACAACATGGCATTTTGACTGCTTGTATATGCTGACATTTACATAATGTATTAGTTGCCTCTCTTGTTGGCTGTTCATCCATATGAATGATTATGTGATAAGATAAGACCCTTCTATCATACTCCCAGACTTGTCTATCCTGCCTGTTATAGAATGAATTATATGCTTAACATTGATTAGATCAAATATCTGCCAGTCCTATAATGTATCATATTATCACCAGATGGCCAATGTCAAGGTTGAGATCAGTCATGTTTACTTTGATTTTTCTCCTTGAACCACTATTGTTGCTTGTATGCAAATTGCCAACTTCCTCATTGAGCAAAAGACCAGAGGTCTGAATAATCATTGTTCCATCATGTTTCATCAGCAGATTTCTGACCAGATCCAGTGGTGGGTCACTCTTGACTAGCTATTTTTGAGAGCTGTTTCATCCATGTTGTCTGGGAAATTAATAGTATGTGTATGATACAGCTGTCATTATCCCTTCTGAATAATAACTGGTTAGAGCTGTTCAATCATGTTCAATCAGCAAATTTCCAACTGGTTCTGGCAGTGGGTCACTACTCTAGACCAGCTGTAATGTTTTCATTATGGGGTGCACTGCTTGCAGTTCACACTTTGTAACACAAAACTGGTTGATTAGTCTGTCTATAAAGTATGAAGTAAGGCACTACCTTACATAAGTAATTAAGTAGTAATTATAGGTAGCATCATGTGACACTACCATAGCTTAATATGAATAATAAGATACTAAATATATAAAGTATTGCATGAGAGGATAATGGGCACTCCATTACATACCCCCTTTATGAGTCCATCAATAGACTCACAAATAAAGTAAATAATGTAGTAAAAGGGAGTGGGATACAGCATCCCACCCATGAGTTGGCACCAGGGTCCTATATCAAGACTCCTATGTTGATAAGAGTGTAGGCCTATAGAAGCCTATATGGTGAATGATGGGTGTAGCAGTATCCTGACACATTGCCCAAATGTGCATTGAGGAAAAATCAGGGCACTCAGCAAGCGCAATGGTGATATTAGCTATAAACTACTATTAGTAGTTCATCTACTTTGTCCATCCATTTGCAAAGATGTGGCTTGTTCACTGCTCACAATGTTAGCCCAGTGCTCCAATACAGCATTAGCTGTATTATTGGAGCCACTAGTTCTGGCTTCAGGGATGACTGGAGTAGCAATGGTAGTCAGTATGGACACCTCTGAAGGGCAAGTGACAATGGTAGGAGTTGTCTCTGGGCTGGTGTCAGCAGGCACAGAAGGTTCACTGGCATAGTTCACTACCATAGACTCCTCCATAGGTGCATCCCAAGAGGACATACTAGAGCTTGCAGGGGAAGCAGGGGTCACTTCTACCATAGATGACAATGGCCCTGCCTATCAGGGAACTTCCACTTCTGACCTCTGCACCTAACCTATGCCAACTCTCCTTGACCCACTCCCATTCCCTGAGGCTCATTCAACACCTCCATAGTGCTCTCCAGTTCCCTGGAGATCTCCAGGGGTCATTCTCCTTTTTTGGAAACCCCTGGAACTTGCTGTAGTTCCTCATCAAGCACTTTTTCTGAGGTTAGGGTTAGCTCTAGTCATCTGTGCAGTCATTCCCATGCCTCTGCTGCCAGCTGAGGTGCCACACTGAGCAGCAGGGATCCTTAGACTTGTTCTCTTTGGATTCCACTCTGCTAGGTGATTAGTTACTATTTGTATTGTTGGTTACTTTGTTGGTTACTGTTCTCAATATACTTCAAATTTCCTTCTGCTAGCTGCATGATTTAGCCATCACTTGCAGAGGTTGCCCTTATAGCAGAACAAGTCTCCAAATCCTGGTCTGAAAGCCCCTCATAGCCTGCACAAAGTCTCCAAGCACCCTATCTGTTGCTTCCCCACCAGGCTTAAGCACCCACAGAATTCTAGGTCCCAGCTTGCTAACCCAGACACTCCCTCAGAGGCCCCAGCCCTGCAGGACGAGGCCTGGACTTGCCTGCTACACCTAGAGAGCCAGGTGCAATTGACCCAATCTTCCCTCACCCATCACATGACTAAACTCTCCACCCTTTGCCAAACCACTGAGCTCATTTCCTAATCCCTTCAGGCACTACTAGAGTGCCTGCCCCCTACCTCCATGCCCTCCACAGCAGCAGGACCACCCCTAACAGCTCCAGTGGTCCTCCCAGCAGCTGTAAGGGCAACTTCCAGGAGCAATGGCTGAATCATGCAGCTAGCAGAGGGGGATCCAAAGTGTATTAGATATGTAATAGATAATACAAATAGTAGACTAATCACCTAGCAGAGAGGGATCCAAAGAGAACAAGTCTAAGGATCTCCTCTGCTTGGTGCAGCACATCAGGGGGCAGTGGAGGCATGGGAACAACTGTGTAGATGACCAGAGTTAGCCAAAGTATGCAACAATGGATCACAGAAAGTTCCAGGGGTCTCCAGAGATTTCTGGAGACTTGTAGAATGCCCCAGAGTTGTCGAACAAGCCTCAGGGAAACAGAAACAGGTGAGGAGAGTTGGTGTCAGACAGGGGCAGAGGTCAGAAATGGGTAGTCTCCTAACATCACCCCCCCTCTAGCATGCAGCATCTCAATGTGGAGGGTAAAAAAAATTCCAGATTGCCTGGTCTGCCAGGGGGAGGGTATATATCCCTCTGACAGCTCACAGCACATCCAGATGTCATTGGTGGAAGTCCCTGACCAGTCTGGGCATGTGCACATTCTCCTGGAGTTCCCAGGAAATGTCCTTAATTCTGTAGCCTTTCCACTTCACCTTATATTGTAGTCTCCATCAGAATAGATAGCTGTCCAGGATCTCTTCCATCTCATCCTCCTTGCTGTCATTGACCACCACTAGAGGGGTCAGAGACATTGGGCAACATTCTGGAATGGAGTCTGCTAGGGCTGGGCTCAGTTTGACCACATTGAAGACTGGGTGGAGCTGGCACATTCTTGTGGGGAGCTGGAGTTGATAAGCTAGGGGCCCTACCTGTCATTCTACTGTGAAGGGTCCTAATTGCCAGTGCAAAAGCTTCTTTGATGGCCAGGTGGTCATAATGTCAAAGGCATCTAGGTAGACTTGATTCCCAGGCTTGTACTGGGATGCCAGGATCCTTCTGCAGTCATAGTACTGTGCCATGTCATCCTTTGCCTTTGCCAGCACTGCTCATGCCTCTTCCTGCACAATCTTCATTCAGTCTACAAATTCATTCACTGCCTCATTCCCCAAAGGTTGGGCCCAGGGTTTGAAGCCTGTGCATAGTTGACATCTGATGTCTAGGAAGAAGGGTGAATACTGGGTGGCCATGTGAATGTGGTTGTTGTACTGGAACTTGGCATTGGGGAGGAGCTTGCTCCAGTTGTCTTGGCATTCATTGCAGAAAAGGCAGAGATATTGTTTGAGCTCCTGGTTCACATGCTCAGTTTGGCCATCAGACTGTGGGTGGTAGGCAGTGAAGGTGTGCAGCTTCATGTTGAGTAGTTGGTAGAGCTCCTGAGTAAAGTCTGCCATGAATTGTGGGCCCTGGTCAGATACATAGGCATTGGAGAGGCCATGCAACTTCCAGATGTTCCTCTGGTGTAGGTTGGTGGCACCCATGGCAGAGCAAGTGGTGTGAGTGAGGATGAAGTGTGCTCACTTGCCATAGAGGTCCATCACTACCATGATAGCATTATAATCATGAGTGTTGGAGAGTTCTACAATGAAGTCTACCAAGGCAACACTTCATTGCTCTGTGGGGATAGGCAGGGGGTGCAGCTGGCCAGAGGGAAGGTGGTGTTGGGGCTTGGTCCAGAGACAGAGATTGCATGTACTAGTGTAGGATTCAATATACCAGGACATTTGGGGCCACCAGTAGTTCTGGGACACCA